>JAMLFT010001417.1:0-30917 GCA_026544285.1 Pachyrhizus erosus
ATATTTAAGTTTCTATTATAACATCATTTAATATTATTATTTGTTAAGAAAAATTAAAATAAAAAAAAATCTTTAAAAGAATAAAATAAAAAAATATTATTTTTTTTAAAAATAAATTGTTATTTAAGTTAAATTAAAAATATCATAAAAAAACAAAACAAATTCTAATAAAAAGAACAAAAAATATGTGTCTATGTGGAGTGGAGAAGTATATTGAAGAGAAAAAGCTTTGGCTTAGGTGCAATTCACGCGTTGTGCGGTGCACGTGACCGGTCGTTCGTTCGAAGCACCGTTACTCTTAAGGCACTCGCCTTCTCCCTCTCAACCCAATTTTCCAAGGTCGGCACTCTTTAACCATCATCCTTCATCACCGCGTAATTCCATTTCCGGCCCCAAATTTCTCTTTCAGAAGAAAGCACCGCACCACTGATCCGTGCACCTCACGTGCCCCATCCAATCCATGGCTCCTCCTGCTACCTCCTCCGAGCGCGTGGAGTTGGCCAGGCTCTGCGCCTCCAAGGACTGGTCCAAGGCCATTCGAATCCTCGATTCCCTCATTTCTCACTCCAACGAAATTCAAGACCTATGGTGCGTTCGTGCGTCTTTCATTTCCCTTTTTTCTCTCGTTCATTCATTCATTCGTTATCATTGTCAATGCTCTGCATATATACGTTGCTCGCTCCTTCGCTAATTGTGACTGACGCCCGATCTTGTTCCGATTCTTGCTTTCAGCAACCGCGCGTTCTGTTACAGCAAATTAGAGCTTCACAAGCATGTGATTAAGGATTGCGATAGAGCGCTTCAACTTGACCCTACGCTTCTTCAAGTTTATATTCTCAAAGGTTCTCTTCTCTTCTACCTTGCTAAATTCGACTCCGTCCTTTTTATTTTTGTGTCGCCTTTTGCTGTAATTAAATTTAGGCTCTTCTTACCTATCTTAAATCTTAATTGCGTATTTTATGGGAATTGGTAATTGAAATAGTTAGGTTTTAGTAAAACGTAATCTATTAGCCAATTTTCCTTATGTATTTGGCCTTTGAATTTTACCGTGCTGCATTTTGACTTTTTCCTGACTAGTTCCCCGGGGCTTTTTTAGATATGCTATTTCTTCTGATAAATTAAATAGATGGATAGGTTGTTGTTTGTTTCTGAATCAGTATTGAATGTTACCCGCGCGAGCTCGTTGCCCAGACGCTATAGTATACAGCTTCTGTGTAATTGAAGAAAATTGACGTGATTATGTGTGTTTTACTGAATGTTACGCCTGTTGTCGCATTGCACAGACAGAAGTGACAATATACAACTTTTTTTGTAATTGAAGAAAACTGACGTGATTATGCGTGTATTGGGCACCAATGTAGCAGAAAGAAAAGGCAATTTGTCTCTAATGAAGAATAGGGTTGGTTGTTACATGACAATCACCTTCGAGTTGTTTTATAGTGGATTTGGTCATGCTGTTTATAAAATAGTAAATATGGTGGAAGGTCTGAATAACTTTTTCTCATGCACAACATGTCTTATGTTTTTTGAGCTTAGGGCCGGTTTCTTCTGTTATCTAGGTTCTGCACTCTCTGTTTTGGGAAGGAAAGAAAATGCTCTATTGGTGTGGGAGCAGGGCTATGAACATGCTCTGCATCAGTCTGCTGACTTGAAACAGCTGCTAGAACTTGAAGAGCTTATAGCGACAGCAAAACAAAGCAACAATGCACTGTGTGAAAGTGAAACACATAGGCCATCCATGGCACAAGCTAAATCAGATTCTATGAGTAACGGGAGCTCTAGTGAAACTTGTAAGATCCAAGATACATTGGCCACTCAGACTGAATTATGTGATGATGCTACAACTGATAAATCTGAGACATGCCTGAAGTTTGCTGATAATTTTGACTTAAAACATGAATCACATGATGAAGATAGAGAGTCTAATAAATCTGATGGCCAAGTGAATGGAAGCCCTGATGTTCTTGATACACTTAGTTACAATTCTGAATCATGTAATGACTCAAGTGATGCATCAGAATCAAGTGAAAAAGTAACTACTAATAGTGGTGACTCAGCTAATGTCCCTGAAATTTTTAGAAACCCAATTAGTAAGTTTATATTTTCTGATGAAAGAAAAGGTGAAGCAAGGAAAAATAAGAAGTTCTGTGTTGCTCGGATTTCAAATACAAATTCCATTAGTGTAGATTTTCGACTCTCAAGGGGTATAGCAGAGGTTTGTTTTCATGCCTTTAATTGAATAAGCAAATTACGTAACAACTTCCATGTTGTTGTATTTATTTGTTTAATAGCATATTTGATTTTATGGTTTTCTCAGGTTAATGAAGGAAAATATGCTCATGCCATATCCATTTTTGACCAGGTGAAAATTTTTTCTCACAAGTGATTCTCTCATTTTAATCTTTGCATGCTTTTTCTATTTTGTTCTCTCTTTTTTTTTTTTTCCTATTATTAAATAACATACTGTAGCCTTGCCCCCATCATTTATGTAGATACTGAAAAAGGACCCAGCTTATCCTGAGGCACTAATAGGAAGAGGTACAGCATATGCATTCCAGAGGGAACTTGATGCTGCTATAGCTGATTTTACAAAGGTAGTTGAGTGAGCACTGTCTAATAGGTGAGTATATAGAGATATGGTTTTTCTTCTATATGTAAGTAATTTACATGTTGTATGTATTAGGCTATACAATTTAATCCATTGGCTGGTGAGGCATGGAAAAGGAGAGGTCAGGCCAGGGCAGCCTTGGGAGAGTTTGTTGAGGTGAGCATGGCCAATCCTATTTCTTAGAAACTTAGTATCTTTCTAACATGTTGAAACTCTCAAGAGTGGGAGCTCGTGCATTGGGCAACCCTCTGGTTATATACTTTGTGAAATAATCAGTTCTTTTACAGAAAATGAAAATGGCAAGGAAATTTCTTTTTTCTTTGTTTTTTTTTATGCTAAGTCCGGTTCTAGTACTATTTGAACATTGCTATGTAAAGCTTCAGGCTTTTAGTTGAATGCTTGAACACTTAATTGGGTTGGTGCTAAATTAATGTGGTTATCAATGATTCTGTGGTCTTTTATCTTGTTAGATTCAATGTTATTGAAGTCTCTATGTATGACCTACAAGATGTTATGTGACATTATTTAAAAAGTTTGAGATATGAAAAGATTGAAATATTTTGTACATCCTGTGGTGCTTCACTTCCTAGTTGTATATATTTTTTTGCACAATGTGACAATTGCTGTTTCCCCCTCTCTCAATATGGATATCAGGCTATTGAAGACTTGACCAAGGCATTAGAGTTTGAACCTGACACGGCAGATATTTTACATGAGAGAGGTAGCTTGTCCTTTAACTAATTTGTTTTTTGGATAACTGATTTTTACTGGAATTGAATAATTAAGTGTGCCTCTATTTTTCTCTTTGTTGCAACAATGGGTGCATACCTTGTGGTAATTTATAGAGGTTCAGACAGAAATTGAATTAGTTTTCCTGTGGCATGATTGTTGTTTTCCCTTAGTATATCTTGTGCAAACATGCATTTTCATTTGTTAGAGGCAGATAAAGGATTAACACATTTTGAATCACTAGATGTATTTCCATTTCCCTTACTGGATGCTCATCCATGAGTACGTGGATGACATTATATTAACTGGTGGGGATAAGAGAGAACAACAAATCCTGAGTCAGTGCTTGACCAAAGAATATGATATCAAAACCTTGGAAAATTTATATTATTTTGAGAATTGAAGTGGCACAGCCTAGGAAAAGAATCTTTATATTCCAGAAGAAGTATATCACTGATTTGCTCAACAAAACAGCAAGCCAGCCTGTAAACCTGCAAGCAACCCTATAGATCCAAACCTAAAACTTTGGAATGCAAAAAGAAGAAACTATAGTGGATGGGGAGATGTATTGACACCTTGTATGAAGGTTCACACCAGGCCGGATATTGCCTATGCAGTAAACTTAATAAGTCAATGCATGCAGCACCACAACCCAAGAGAAATTCATTTACTGGCTACTCATTGAATTCTGCATTATGTGAAGGGGACTCCAGGGAAAAGAATTTTGTTAAAAAATTATGGGAATATGGCACTAGAAGCCTGCACTCGTGTCAAATATGTAAGGTCATTTGTTGACAAAAGATCAACTTTGGGGTATTGCACTTTTCTCTAAGGAAATCTTGTAACATGGAGAAGTCAAAAACAAATTGTTGCAGCAAGTTCTAATGCTGAAGCAGAATTTTGTGCTATGGCATAAGGGGTGTGTGAATTACTTTGGGTTAAAATTATTCTAGTAGACTTGAAGATTTAAGTGGGAATAATCTATGAAGCTTTACTGCAGCAATAAATTAGCAATCAGCAGAGCACACAACCTGTTTCAACATGACTGAACCAAGAACATCAAAGTGTATAGGGATTTCATCAAGGAGAAATTTGAAAGTGGTTTGATATGTACTCCAAGTGTCCTATTCAAAGATCATCCTTTTGTTTTTGTTTTCACATTGACAATTCTTTACAGATGAAGAGATGTCAAAGGAACTTAATATTACCCAAATAGATCTTCCTACATCTATATATAAACATTGGTTTATCAAAAATATGTAAGAAAAGCATTTTGAATTGTTGATCCATTGCCCAAACATGGACAACATGTGAGTATTCCTACTTACCGATTGAAGAGTCCTACATTTGAGAGAATTGTATCCAACCTGGAAATGGGGGACACCTATTCACTAACTTGAGGGGGAATGTGGGTATTTGTGTTATTTTGGGAATGTATCTGGTAAATTATATAATTTTTGTAATCTATAAAATCTATGCTGTCAACCAAGCTGCTATCGTGGCAAATAGTGGATAGTGGTCGCAGATTTTGAAGTGGTGCAATGCAAAATAGTGTAGTGTTGCAGGTTTGAAGAAGCAGGAAAAGGGGCCATGATTTCAACACTAATCGTGCCTCTTGCGGTAAAATGCAGCTGCTCCATGTGTTCTGGCACAGTCTCTGGGATCTATGCCGTTGCCAGACAGCATCCGTGACATTTGCTGCCACCAGACAGCTGCTGCTACATTCCTATTGCCACTACTGACCTTCCAGTACTCCATCTTTGATTTTTGCCATTGGGAGTTAGTGGGTGACTAGTTCTAGTGAGTAAGAGTTTCAGGGAAATTGGGCAGTGTTGGCCTAATGTTTTTCAGTGTTTTTCTTCTCGCCTTTTTTTGTTTGTTGGGCTTCAATTTGAGTATAGTTTAATTTTTTTTCTTTAAAGCATAACATATAATACAACCAATATAATAAATTAAGTAATAACAGTATTATAGGAATAACAAATTTCAGAAATATAATACACTTTAATTTTGTGTGTTTTTCTATTTTTGAGTATTTATGTGTATGATATAAATTATGTATATTGTTTTCTAGACTCTGCAATAGATGCCATCCTGCTGTTCCACTTTAGGCTCTTTGGGGTCAGCTACTGTGTGCTGCTATTTGGGATTTGACTACTCAATATAAAATAGGCTATAATTTAAAAAATCCCAATAAATCAAGGGATTATAGCTTAGAATAGGAAGATATTTTGTTTCCAAAACTAGCGGTGGAACTTCTGTATATATTCTACCTAATTAATCAATGAAATCATCTAGTTGAACCCTAAATTTTCAAGACTAATTAATGTATGTCTTACATAAATTTCAATGCAGGAATTGTAAATTTCAAATTTAAAGAGTTTGACGCAGCTGTTGAAGACCTTTCAGCTTGCGTGAAGCTAGATAAGGATAATACGTCTGCCCACACATATTTGGTGGGCCTTGAGTCTTAATACTTGAATCCTCATTGATTTTGGACTTTGATGTTGTTTTCTGGATCTCTTAAATGGAGGATCCCTTCAGTCTTTCACTGAACAAAGTGACTTTACAGGGTTTAGCATTATCTTCAATTGGTGAATACAAGAAAGCTGAGGAAGCTCATCTCAAATCACTTCAACTTGACAAAAATTTCCTTGAAGCATGGGCACATCTGACTCAGGTGTCTATTCAACCATATCCATACTGCACTTGTAGTTTGATCATATGAAAGAAATGACTGTACTTCAAATATATTTAGTTGTATTCTTGAATTCTTTCTGTTATCTCTACTTCTGACTTCACTACTTTCACCCATTTCATTTCTGTCTGCCTGTAATCCAATTTAATTTCAACTTGGCATGAAGTATTCATTTCATATCAGATCAGTTCACATCTACATTTTCTTTTATTCAATTATAGGCTTATTTATCTGGTAGGCTACAATTTTTATAGCTTTTTATTTATAGGCTTAAAAGCTATTCTGTTATATGATTTTGCTTACTAGCTTCGGTTTGAGTATGTTTTTGACAGTGTTTTTTTTAATCAAAGATCTAGCAGTCGTAGGCTAATAGTTTGGTCTTAATATGTGCTTGGTAACTTTATCAACGATCTAGCAGCCATAGGTTAATAACTGTTAAGTATGCTACTCTTTTTTTCCTTTTTATCAGTTATGGGCTTAAAGCTATTCTGTTGTTGAGTATAACAGCGAGTGTTATGGTGGCTGCCGAGAGCCTAACACAATCCTCCTCCTTAACCCAGGCTTGGGACTGGCTATTTTGTTGGATGGCTTTAATTGGTAGTGTGGTTCTGAATGTGTGATTTTTGTGCAGTTCTATCATGATTTAGCTAAGCCAACTAAAGCTCAGGAATGTATAAATAAGATGCTACAAATTGATGGGAGGTAATTGTCATGAATGAACTGTATTACTCATATTTGCATTGTTTTCTGTGGGCTTCTTCCACTTGTTGTACTTTGTGTCTATTCTTTTTACCTGAGGATGATTGCTTATACATTTTGATGTTAGGTTTGCAAGAGCTTATCATTTGCGTGGCCTTCTGTTCCATGCAATGGGTGAACACAGGTATTTGTACAGCCATACTTGCTGATCAATTGAAGAAGTTGAATATTTATTTGAAGTGACTATTTTTACTTGTCATGAGTCTTGACTCTTGAGGATTTGATCCATGAACACGAGTATAAGATATAGTGGCACTCTCACTTACAGTTAAGGAAACATATTTGGATGGTAGAACATGGAATAAGGTGAAGCCTTTCAGGAACCAAAAGATTAGTTGGTAATGCTGGTTTTATGAGCTAAGGAGAGATCATGACAGGAACTTTGATTATTTTCTGTTTTTCATAACAATTATAATAGTTGAAATGGAATCTCATAAGGAGGTTCATTTTGTATTTTTGTAAATTTAGATGTTGGGGAAGATTTATGTTGTGATTGATGGTATTCCTAAAGTCGTAAACCCAATCACATAGTTGTATTAAATCTATTATTCAATTCTGATCCCTAATATTTTGGGGACTTCAATGGTCAGATACTGGTATTTTGGTCTGCAACCTAGGATTCTAGTGTGATAAATTGTATATGAATTATTGGACAATGGGTATACTGGTAGAAGTTTAACAATTTGTTGAATTTATGATGGCACCTAAGGCGCATGCAAATTGCTTTTAAATATTTCACACCAATCGTCAGTGTTAAGATTTTTAGTTTGGTACTCTATGATCTGTTACTTGATTTATTTTAAACTTGGGTTTGGATGTGACAGGAAGGCTATCAAGGATTTGACAATGGGGTTGAACATTGATGCCAGCAACATTGAATGTTTGTATTTACGAGCCTCCTGCTACCATGCTGTTGGACAATACAAAGAAGCAGTATGAATTTTTTATTAATTTTTTGGGTGCAATGTAGATTTACATTTGGCATGTGTTAAAATAAAAGAAACAGAAGAATAATTGACCGACCGTGTGTTTGAATACACAACAGATACATGTTTATATAGGTTAATTACATTAAATATATTAATGATATATAGGTAATTACATTAATTATATATGTACTTATAAACCGCAATTATTAATAAATCAGAATATTATATTCTGATTTTCAACAGCATGCTACAACTTTTATTAACGGTCTCAGGTCAAGGATTATGATGCTGCATTGGATTTGGAATTAGATTCGATGGACAAGTTCATGCTCCAGTGCCTTGCCTTTTATCAGGTTTGTTTTCTTGAAATAGTATACTTGTTACTCGTCTGTTTTTTATTCTCCCTCTTAATCCTATTTTGCTGATAAAAAAGAACGTAAATAAATTTGCTTCTATGCTACAAGATATACTAACAGGGATACAATGTTGACAATATTGAGTAGTGACATGTCACAGTTAATATTCATTTAGAGCAGGAGAGAGATTATAGCTCCACCAAAATAAAAATAGCTAGCATGCTAATTTGAGCATGTGAATTTCTGTTGGCATGTTTTGAATTAGGTCTGTTTCCTTCTGCTTTAGTTCCTCATGTTACTTAGTTATGTCAACATTGAGACATACTTTTAGAACTAGCCCTCTCTTGATTCAGCTACATATAACTAAATACTTCTTTCCATTCTTTGTGAGAATAATAAAATTCAGCTGATGGATTTAAGTGCCATTTGTGCTCTGGGAATTAACATGCTATGTATTAAGTTTCGTTTGTTAAGAGCCTAATTCTATGATATGCTTCAACTCTTTCTTCTTTTGCAGAAAGAGATTGCTCTGTACACAGCCTCAAAATTTAATGGTGATTTTTGCTGGTTTGATATTGATGGGGATATTGATGCTCTTTTTAAGGTAAAATTTATGAAAACAATTCTACTATCCTTGGTACTTCTAATCTTTCTTAACTCAAAGATGTCTTAATTGGAAAACCCTGTTTACCTGACTTTAGGATTTCTTGGTTTCTATGGGATGATTGTGGTCATGCGTGTAAAGTTGGCCACTTCCCAGAAAAACAGGAAGAATAAGAGAAAATATAAGCTTTTCTCTAGCATGCCAATGGGGAATTTAATGTGGGTTTAAAATGGTGTATAGCAAGTAGGTTTTAAATCATAATGTGTTTGGTTATTCACATTTTGTAAAGCATGAGTTGAGGTTCCCATTTCTATGATAGTTATTTTTATCTACATTGTATTATATTCAGGAATATTGGTGCAAAAATTTGCATCCAAAGAATGTATGTGAAAAGGTTTTCAGGCAACCTCCTTTACGCGAGTCTTTAAGAAAGGGAAAGCTTAAAAAGCAAGAGTTTACTATTACCAAGCAGAAGACTGCTCTTCTACTGGCTTCAGATTCCATTGGCATGAGAATCCAGTATGATTGTCCAGGATTCCTACCTAATAGACGTCAGGTAAAGCTATTACTGGCTTCTTGCTCTTGTATATCTCATGGCTTATTGATTGTTGTCATTTTCCTTTCTTGTTCAACCAATCCCTTATCTGCTGAGGGCCTCTTTTATTCTCAGTAGTCTTTGGTGTGCCATATTATACTTTTACTTTTTCTTTGCTCAAATGGACTTAGAAAATGATTTTGTTGCATCCATAAAATCTGATGATTCTGGTTCATATCTTGTAAAGTCAAATTGCAAATGTAGGAAACATGTTATATTATTCCCATTTACTTCCAGGTGGCTAATACAAGGGATGATACTTTATTTTATTGAGTGACAAAGAAATAATAGTGCATAATGATTGAATAGCATTATAAAATTGGTACACAGTTGAGGGATTTCAGTTTTCTGATTTTAACACTTTAGCTTCTAAACAAGTCAAACTTCCTTTCTCAATAAATTTTTATCAAAGAAAACTTTTAATGGTATTTCCAAAAGTAAAAACATGCAGTTTTCATAGAATCATATCATTTATGAGGGCAAGTCCTGGCGTAACGGTAAAGTTGCGTCTTGGTAACCAGTTGGTCATGGACAAAGTGAGAAGCCTTTTGGCACCGAGGTACATTAGTTTTTTTTTTTTTCTCAATTAGTTTAGTGCGGAGCCTTTTGGCTGAGGTATGCTAGTTTTTTTTTTTTCCCAATTAGTTTTAAAACCATGGATGTGTGTGTGTGTAGTTTATTTAGTAGCTACAATATTTTCTGGACACTATTCTAGATATGTGCAAGTTGTAATGTATTTTTCCTTTATAACTTTCATGCATTCACTTTAAAGTGACATGCATCCAATGTACAATTGTTTTTTCTCATTATTGTTGATAATATCATCTTTTTAACCTGTCTATATCTATATGTTAATATATCCTTATTATCAGCATCGTATGGCTGGACTTGCTGTTATTGAAATTGCACAAAAGGTTTCAAAGGCTTGGCGTTCCCTGCATGCTGAATGGAAATATTCGAATAAAGGAAACTCAAAGAATGGGAGAAGGTCCAGAAGAAGGGAAAGAACTAATATGCTTAGTCAAAATAGAGGAGGTGCTGGTTGTAGTACAAGCAGTACCTCAGTAACATCTTCAAATGGAACTGTAGATGATAGATCATCCAGCCGTACATTGTCATGGCACAATGTTTACTCATTGGCTGTTAGATGGAGACAGATTTCTGAGCCTTGTGACCCTGTTGTATGGGTGAACAAGCTAAGGTATCCCTTCTACGGGCTAACTATTTTATCAGAGCACATTATGTGTACACATGATTTATTGTTCTGAAATTTTATAATGTTTCAGATCTAATATTTATACTCAGGATGTACATAGATTTTCATTTTATCTCCACCTTTTTATATGTCTCTCCTATCTAGTTAATATAATTGCTGCTGAATGCTGACTCTGCTTTAAAATCCTGTAGTCCTAGAGGCATGACTGAACTATATCATCTTTTGTGTTCAACTAGGTTTACAGAAATTCTATTGCATTCAAACTCCCACTCTTATTTTCAGTTAATACTGGTAATGCATAATTGTAAATGTTTGTAATGTCATGTTCATATCTTCAAACACAACTCCATAGACTTGAAGTAGTATGCTTACATCAAATATGTTTTCAGTGTAGACAAGTATCCTGTTCCTATAATAAATTAATAACAAATAATTGTTTAAAAAACTTATAACAAGACTGAGGAGAGAAGACAAGGAGGGTGTAAATTTAGAGAAAGGGAAAATTTCCAAAATCTCAAAGATAAATTGACAAATTTGTATTATATACTATGTTGCTGATTATACTTGACCTTTACTCATTTATATCTGTTGAGTCTGAAACTTCTACTTCCAGGATAATCAACCGTAACCTCTTTGGTACAAAGTAACGAACAAATTAGATTCTTTGTGTATTTCAGTCCTCTCGCTCCAAACTCCTTCAAAGTGAGGATGATTTTTATCAAAGAATTTTGTTATTTGTAATTTCTTTTAATATTATATTCCATGTTCATCTCATTTTGATAAAAACTCATTTGGATTCTTTACTTGTTACTATCTATTCCTCTAAATTTTGCATGTATTGTTTGTCCCTATTCTTTTCATTGTTACATTTTAGTCCTTCAACATTTGTTATGTACGTGTATTAACTTTTATTCTTTTGCAAATGCATTTTGTTGTTATTTAGTGAGGTTTTAGATTTGTTTGATAGAGAGATAGTGTTAGGATCCAAGAATTAGAAAGGGGAAAAAAATATTTTATTGAATAGTAGAAAGAAAAGAACAGAAAATAGGAGAGATAACACTTCTCCAAGGATTTTCCCTTCACCAAGGATTTCTCCTTTCACAGAGAGCTAATGTTCAACTAAAAAATGACAACAACTCCCCTCTCTCCTATCCATCTTCCCCTATTTATATTTACTAACCCCTCTACCTAACTAACTCATTATTAGTCTAACTACCTTAACTAACTCTCCCTTCCCATAGTCCTAATAGATGGCATGAAATTTTTGTTGGCTCTGAGTTGATATCTTTTGTTTAGACTTCAACAAAAAATGCAGCATTTTATTATTCCATTAAAGACCATAAAAAATAGATAGAACTTCCTTTAAGTTTAAATCTTAGATGTCTTGAGTTACAGTGGAAAGGAGGAAAATGAATATTCAGTGGAACTAGATTGACTAAGTATATTCAGCCTTCATATTATTTTCAACTTTCAGTGCTTTCACTTCTATGTGTATTGTTTTTCTAAGATTGATTTTCCATTTATTCAACTTATCCAATTAAAGAGGTCACGTTCTTTTATTATGAAGTTAATACTTTCCTTTATTTGTGACAATAAGCTCAGAATTATATTGGTCTAGGTTGGCTAAGGTTTTACTTTTATTGGTCGCCAGCCTCATATATCAATATTGGTTAATGTGCCTGGTTTTTTCCTAAGATTATTATTTTAAAGTAGGACTTTAAGACTTGTGCTGGATTGTGATTTGTTTTTTTTTTTGGTGCATGCAGCGATGAGTTTAATGCTGGATTTGGTTCTCACACACCTATGATTCTTGGGCAAGCCAAAGTTGTTCGTTACTTTCCTAATTATGAAAGGTGACGAGGCTGTTTGCTGATTTTATTGATTTATTCTATATTAGTAGACTGGCTTTGAAAGGAACACTATGACATCGTTGATACATGTAACTGACCCCATGAAGTTGGAAAAGGCTTGGTTGTTGTTTTAATAGACTAGCTTTGAAAATGATTGATATATTTAAATGTCACAGGACGTTAGAAATTGCGAAGACTGTGATGAAAGAGCGATCATTTGTCTGCAGCAAAACAGACAAGATCATTCATCTTTCCAAAGATGGGAAATTAGAAGAGGTCAGTCGTTGATTGTTGATTTAGATATGTTGTGCCTCTTTCCTTGAACATTGCTTGATTTACTAAGCAAAAGCCCTCCTCTGTGACTTTTAACCCTACAAAAGGTGTAGCTTTGGAAAACTTTCCTGATGTCATTAGTAAACCTCTTATGCCCTTGTTTGGCTGGGTGATACATTAAAGTTGTACTTGCAGGATAGACATTTTATTCTCTGTGTATTAAACTTTAAGTAGACCTGGTTTCTACATGCACCCAGAGCAATAGCATGTCAGGATAATCAAAGGCACACAGCAACCATCGTTATCATTAGATAGGTTGAATGTGTACAGTGTACCGAAGAAAATTGAAATTCACAAGTTGCATGATAGACTGTGTTTCTTATTCAGCAAGTTAGATGGACAGTGAAACATGTAATCTGTTGTTTCTAGTTGAAGGGTTTTGATGTTTTAAATTAACTTGTAGGCATAGGATATCCCTTATAAATATAATTGATGCTCAAGGATTTCATTTTTCTCTGTTAACTTTTTTGACAAAAATGCTTCCAGATTCTTTTCTCTTGCTTTTGAATGATATCATATTAATTCAATGATTGTCCCTTACTGATGTTACATGTTTTTCTGTTTTATATTACGTAGCTTGAAGAACAATATTTTTGTAGTCTATCCTTTCTCTGAAAACAGAAACTTCAATGTTTATGCAGATTACGCATGCAAAATCATGCTCTGATCTTTATAAAGTTGTTGGTGAGGATTTTTGGGTGGCTACTTGGTGCAACAGTACTGCCTTTGAAGGGTAAGTGTTCACAGTGCTAACAGTGTCTGGAAACATATGATTTCTTTAACATATATTTACTTTCTGGATGCTATTGTTTCTTCAGGAAGCAGCTTGAAGGGACTAGGATAACCCTTGTAAAAATGTAAGCTAGAATACGAGTCTTCCACAGTTTCTTTTCATGGCTGTAAAATTCTAGTTTTCACGCTTGAAATTTAATTGGGGAACTGAATCATATTTCTTAGGAGGGAGCATGGTTTTGACTTCGCAATCAGAACACCTTGTGCCCCTGCTAGATGGGAAGATTTTGACGAAGAAATGGCAGTGGCATGGGAAGTATGTTTCTTATACTAAACAACTTTTAGTATATTAATCTGCTGATAATGATTGATGTATTTATATGGTCATTTTATGGTTTATTTCTGAAGTAAGAATGTCTCTTTAATATCCTTACCAATGATCTCATCCCATCTGTATCATTCAATCATCGTTAATATTTCCATGACCATTTTCAGCTTTAGAAATTAGCTAACAAATATTTTTATTATTCGTAAAGTTTCATTTAAAAACATGTTTTTGTTATTTATGGTTCAAGTTATTAGATGAATTTTAATATTTACCTTGTATCCATCTTGGAACTGTTATGTGCCAGACTCTCTGCAATGCTTACTGTGGTGAAAACTATGGATCTACTGACTTCGACATGCTTGAAAACGTGCGAGATGCAATTTTAAGGATGACATATTACTGGTATGACATTTTCAAAATGGGTAAATTATCTTTGATTGTGAACAATTGAAAATTATTTCTGCAAATCTGATTGAACTGCTTTTCAGGTATAACTTTATGCCACTGTCTAGGGGATCTGCTGCAGTTGGTTTTATTGTTATGCTGGGCTTGTTACTTGCTGCCAACATGGAGTTCACAGGAAGCATCCCACAGGGTTTACAGGTTGATTGGGAAGCCATTTTGAACTTAGATCCAAACTCGTTTGTGGATTCGGTTAAAACGTGGCTGTACCCATCTCTGAAGGTGACAACCTCATGGAAAGACTATCCTGATATTGCGTCAACTTTTGCAACAACAGGGTCGGTTATTGCTGCTTTGAACTTTTCTTCTGAGGATT
This sequence comes from Pachyrhizus erosus, assembly GCA_026544285.1. NCBI lineage: Eukaryota > Viridiplantae > Streptophyta > Magnoliopsida > Fabales > Fabaceae > Pachyrhizus > Pachyrhizus erosus. Next base: position 14,516 of record JAMLFT010001417.1, read on the forward strand.
GAACTCCTGTAATTATGACCATGCGAGTTAATTGCATATTAACTGTGACGGGCTTGTTACATTGTAACCATATATTAACGATTATACAATAAAGTAGCATTAGATGACAAATTACCATTTCTATTATCACCAGTTTTTCAACAATCACTAGTTGCCTTGCCTAGCCAGTGGTCCCCGCTCATACAAGACGCATTCTTTTTGTTTGTTTGTATTTTGTTAAATTGTTCGCAGTTCTATCATAATTCTTTACATCCTTTTATTTAATCTTCTCCACCCTTCCATTTACTTCCTGTTTTATCTTATAATATTCTCGTAATGCCTCAAGGTTAGGTATATGTCCATGATTGAGATATTCAGTCCCTCGTAGTAATTTATTGTTCAGTGCGCATAAAAAACCAAAAGCAGTTTGGTCGGGTAAGGCGCATAAATCCAACTTTATTACAAAAGATCTCTGGATTTTGCAAGAGGTCATAAAATAATATTTATAGGGGAAAATCTTATGATTAAACATCCCAACTTGTAATGTAAAAATCACCAACTTGTTTTGTCCTTTTTATGAAATGTAGTTACCCTGCTCTGAATTTTTTTTCAAGTGTCATGAATGGTTATTAGTATTGGTTAGGTGTATCCAGATCGTATAGATATTTGTAAAAATATCCATAATTGAATAGAATAATTATTTATTTATTAGGAATGGATTCGAAGCGAGTATTTATTCACAAATTTTAATAAAAATAAGTGAGTATGAATATTATAATATTCATTTTATCACGTTTTGTACTTATTATATATATATTCTGTTATAAAAAATAATCTATATTTTATTAATTTTAATTTAATGACTAATATAGTAACACATTTTTTGAGAATTTTAATTTTAAAGTGTTTGATGATTTTATTAAATGATTAGAACGTTAAACTTAAGAATGATTAAGTTACATGATTATGTTTATAATGTTTAATTATAAAAAAATATTATAAAGAAGCTTAATTCTGACTAGGCTAGTTCTCTCCAATTAAGTGTTTGCATCTGAAATAATTGAAATAATTATTTAATCTGAACGTAAGCATCTTTTCGCTTTTTGGTTGGCATATTACTTTAAAAATATCTTCTCAATCATTCTAAAATTATTGATTTGTTTTGTTTTCTGCATCATATGAATTGATTATGCTATAAAATATATAATCCTCATTGCTGATGCAATGGAGGTGCTAGCCGCGGAACCAGAAATTATTAAGGCATAAGTTAATTTAGAAATATTTTAGATAAAAAATAAAATAAAATGATTTTTTATATGTTAAAAATGATTTATAAATAAGTTAAAATCATCTTTTATAAAAGTTACATAATTTTTTTTTTACAAATTAGTTTATACATGTCAATTTTAATTTATATAAAAAAGTTCATTTTAATTTTTATTTTATTTTTAAAGCAATGTTTTGAATAAGCTTATTCAATATTATTATGATCTCAAATAATATTTGTATAACACACGTTTTTATTTTATAATTTATAATCAAAATTAATAATATTTAATTATATATCATGTAAAAATTAATGAATGGCCATGAGAACCTAATAATTTTTCGTGTGGAATAGTCAAAACAACAGGCCTAAAATTTCTTTATTCGTTATTGTTTTGTTTAATGGATAATTAATTCTACAGTAGCAGCTTAACGTCAATTGTGGTGGTATGAATACCTAATAAAGTTAATATAACTCATGAATCGGTTGATATAATCTCGACAATGGTCCACAAATGTAAAGTGAGAATGTGAGATTGAAATTTTAATGATATCCCCTCCAGAGAGCAATCAGAGCATAGCCATAGTAGTCTCGGAAGACGAGAAGATGGCAAGCACCAAACTTTTCAAATGCAATTTACGCCTTTGAACCGTAAAATGAATAGATTGCCTAATGGCTAATGCAAGAATTCTTTTGGAAATAACCAATAAGGCTACCCCAACGAAACATCAGACATTCTGAAATTAAATGCTCTAATATTTTTGCAAGAAAAGAGAAATTGTATTTATACATTTTCTAATACAATAAATTATACAATAAAAAAGAGATGAAAAGATAATAAAGAAACATAAAAGAAGATGATTAATGTGATGGAAATTGGAAAGAAATAAAAAAAAATGTTATACAACATATATAAATAATAAATAATATAACTCTACAAACATGTAGCCATAAAAAATTATTTGTTGGAGCCTCACGTGAATTTAAGTGGCATATCGTGTTAAAAACATAAATCTAAGCGGCACACATTTTTGTATTATCATCATTCATCACTCTTTTATTTTCACCAATAAAACTAATCATAACCCATGGTACAGAAAAAAAAAAATCTTTAGAAATAACATTGCCTCGTACAAATTCTGACATAGTAAACTTATATGGGCAAAGTTTCTAGCTATTATTCAATGCAATTGCATATTTAGGCTGAAATCCAATACTATTAAACCAAAACAATTAATTGATTAAACTCTTGGTTCACTACCTCTTTTTAACTTCTTTTATGTCTACTAATTTATGGTCAAAAGCAGTTACCATAGAACTAATAGAACAATACTTTCCCCTTTATTGTGAATGAAGGCAAACATATTGTGCATGTCACTGTAAAAGAGCCGTTAGTATGGTCCATCTCCTCCCATGCTAGCAGCATCATATAGATCACTTCATGCCTCACCCTTTTCCAACATTTTCACTCATTAATTTTCTCTACCCTGACTCATCCTTCCACACTTTCTTCTCTCACATGCTCTTCTCCCAGTGAAAGGTTCTTCTGTAATGTAACTCATACCTATGATGCAAACATGGAAATAGTTAATAGAGACCCTCCATTCACCACTTTAATGCGTGATTCTATCTCTAATGAGTTCTAACTATCATAAATAGATGTACTTTGTATTGCACAACAAAATCTCCTGATGTGGAATCTAAAATGAGAGAAAAGAAAGAGGAAAATAAGATGAGCTTCAGTATGGAACTCACCTTTCATTTTTCTCCTCGTTTTCTGACTCAAATTCACAACACCAATTTGATTTCGACCCATCACAAATTGTTTTCTTTCTTCGCGTTTGCTATACCACTTTGACTGAGCTAAAGCAAAGAGCCACGTGGAATTCATTTGCTTGTTAAAAATTCGTGCTTCATAGTATGGTATCTTGAACCCCTTTGTGTTAATGAACGTTAAACAATCCATCAAGCTCTCCTTAGCGAGCCCTTTCATGTCATAAGCCTGTGATCTTCTCCACAAACTCTTACTGTGAGGACGCGCCACACTCGATAGGCACAGAGCTCTAGTGGCATCACTGATGGCACCTTCTGCATCTTTAAGAAGCAAATGACACTGAGCTCTATTGCTATGAAGCACAATTCTCTCTTTTCTTAGTTTTAATGGACACAAATCCAAAGCCTCTGAGTACTTCACCATAGCCTTTTCAATTTCCCCAGCAAAAAACCTCTTACTTCCTTCTTGTTTCAGAACACATGATAAGCCTTCTTTTTCTCTCATTTCTTGCACACTCATAAGTTTCTCTCTCTTAACTCTCTCCACCTTCAAATCCCATAATTCTTCTAACCCTCTCCTGGTTCTTTCACTTTTCAAACTCAACTTGCAAACCTTGATTTTGTGGTAGTCCTGCAAGAGAACCTGCATGATTGCTTTTCCAACTTTGTGTTTCCCTTTGATGTCTCGTAGTTCAACTAAATCAGCAAGTACTGGAGCTGCTGTGTCTATCACTTTATACCTAGTAACTGGGTCTATGAGAAGTTGCATAAGACTTTCAATAGCCATGTGTTGCCTTCCATCTGAGGATCTTGACACATTACACAAACTCTCTACCACTTCTTGCAAATTTGCTATGCTTTCTCTTCCCATTTGGGTGTGACAAAGAGTTTTCAGAAGTCCTATTCCAGAAGGTGAAGATGGATTTGATAGTCCTCCCCACATTCCACACAAGTCTTTCAAGAATTTCTTCTTGCATATTAACCTAAGGGATCTTTCACTGCATGCAAAGCAGTGTAAGAGATAGAGAGACCAACATTGAAGCTGGCTAGCCCATTCTTCTGCCTTTCTGTTTTCCAATTCAAACCCTCCAAGCCCCCTTGTTAGAAGGTTTCTATGGTACTTCAATCTTTCTGACTTTCTCAAGCCAACAAAGTCATCATATACCTTGTTTAGGCACGTGGAAGCTGTGTTCATGGCTGCTTCTATGATTTCCACTTCATGTGCTTTAATGGCTTCAAAAGATGCTTCATGGCTGGCTAGATGACCCAGTGCTCTAAGTGCAACCCTTTGTTCAACCCAACTTCTCTTACCCCGAAGTAGTTCAAGTAAGGGCTGAACCACTAAAGACTTAACAGCTATTTTGGCAAACTTGGCTTTCTTGATGGTATAGGAACCAATGATGTGTGCTGCATAATAGGGTATATATATGTTCTGGTGCCTAAGAAGCCAACTTCTATCAGTGACACCTTTGCTAATGAGTTTGGCCATGCATTTGAAGATGCCAAGGGAAGGGAATTCTGGGTCGTTTGGTTTAGTCATGGCGATTTTCCAAAGCCCACTTAAGACCAGAACATGTTCTTGGTCATCTCTGAATGGCATTTGTTTTAAGTATTTAGCTATTTTGGCTCTTCTCACAGAAGGGACTGTTTCGGACAAGATGCAGAAGAAACAGGAACAGTTTAAATTATGACTAGTCCTGCTGGTTGAAATTTCTGGGATTGGGGATTCCATGGCTTGTGGAATTGAGATTGAAGTTTTGGATGGTATTTGTCTTGTAAGGGAAGGATGAGCACACATACAAAAAAGATTATTTGTATAACGGATTCTTTTAGAATTTAGATATATTGAATAATAGGAAAAAATTATCAAGTGATCACTACTTTTGGTGATCCATTCAATATTTATATAATAAATATTTAAATTTTACACCTTATGATAAAAATTAATAATATTTAATTAAATATCATATAAAAATTAGCAAGAATCATGATCGATCAGGACTATCTAATTTTTCAGTAATAGTATATCATTTTGTTGAAAATAAAAAGACAATTGTTATGAACAAAAAATAATAAGATTTGATAAAAAAATAATTTATTGTAAAACTCACAAACGAGATTTGATAAAAAAAAAACGATGCTCTCTATTCAATGTAGCTATGTCTTGTTAGTCAATAATAAGGAATAATATAATTTTTCTAATACTATTTAGTGTATAGGCTAATTAAGCACTAAGCAGCACTAAGTATATTTTAAATATTTTAATTATTTAATATTGGGTATTTTATGTAATAAATATTTTTAGTAAAAAGTTTATTTATGTTTCCTTACAAAAAAAAATGGATTATATATTGATTGTTTACTTGGGCAAAGTGCAGGCTTAGCGACTCGTGACACGATAGTAACTAGTAAGCTGAGTAGCACATGTTACACAGTACATAAAGTAAGTTTCATAACATAAGCACCACCTTCCCCACCAAGTGACTCTGTTCAATCCATGGGAGGCAAGTTGCTTCTTCAAACAACGGATCCAAAGTTGAAGTAAATTCAACGTGGGCTCTTTCTTTTCAATGCTACAAGTAGGTTCTGTTAATTTGAATAGCGTGGAAGCTAAGAATGCATTTAAACTTACATTCTACAAGGCCAGCTGGTCAAGTGAATTGAGATTGGAGTACTTCTAACGCATGTTCTACACCCTTTGTTGCTGATTATCGTCGTTGTGCAAATAACTTTTTCTTTTTTCCCTGTGACATTGAAATGAATCTTGACAAATGTAGTAAAATTTGAATAAATGTCAACTGCTAGATAGTCTCATATCATATTGGCTTTCACTCATTGTGCATTGTATCACGAGTGTGCGACCTAACATAATTTCATTAAACACATTAATATAGTAATGTTATTATTTGAGTCTCCGATGCCAAAAAAATGTATGTCAAATCCATAAGTTTTGTGACGTCACAACTTAAAGAATTATTGTTGGATCAACATGATTACCTTGATAAAATTGACTTTTTCATGCAATTGGGCAATTTTTCCATTATCAATGCATATAATCAATGAAACCTAACATACCTCGAAAGTCACGAGTTGCTCCCATTGTAGTAGTCGTTCAGTGTCATTATCATTAGACCTCCTTAAGTACTCATCCCCAAATATTGCACAAATGTCTAATACAAATGTCTATAAGCATTCTACTATAGTGGTTTGACCAATTAAAATACATTCATCCACACTATTAGTGGGTGAGCCATAAGTTAATATACAAAGATCAGTAGTGTATTTTTGCAATGGTGATAAACTCTTTCTACACATTGCATCTACCCTCATTTGGAAATATTCATGATGAGTGTTGATGGACTCTACAACTCAAAGAAACATATGTATTCGCATTTGAAACCTTCTTCAAAATTAAGTATTTATGAATATGAGATTTGTAGAGAAATAGTCATTGAACAATTGATCGTGTCCTTCCTTACAATTTCAATGTACCACCATTCTTCTTTGTCCACGACTATGGGTGTTGTCAACTTGTTGTTGGTTCGCAAGTATCAACCTAATGATTTCTTTGGTGTTGCCTTCAAGTTCCTCATTTGTCATTTGATCCAAGAGTGTATCATAATTGATGTTTGGATTCATTATATGGATAATTAAAGTGTTGGAAATTAGAGAAGAATATTACATAATTTTTATGAGATGTGAGAATGAACAAAACTTGTACAATTATATTACTTGATTCATAACAACTAGTTTTCTAATGGCTAGTTTTGTAATGGCTAGTTTTCTAACGATTACTTTTGTAACTAGCTTTTCATAATGAGATCAAGGTCAATGATAGATAATACATAAAAACTGAATTTAAAATAAAATTACAGCAATAACCTATCCAACTAAAATTAAATAACAAACACAACATTGACTTATTCATTTAAAATTCTAGTTTTTGTCTAATATAGGCACAAATCTTTTTGTGGTCTTAGAGTTGCTTCTCAAATATGTCAAATGTATCCTTCATGAAGATTTCATATTCCAAACGTCTTTCTTATTCCTATAGACATCGTTCTTGTACCTTCTTTAACTTAACAAGTTTTGTCGTGTTGGCATTTTTCTCCTTCATTGCATTTTCTATGTTAGACAAATCGTGATTATTAGAAGCATTTGTAACTCCTTTTTCTTTGCTCTTCCTTTTTGTCGCTTTTTGTTTGATTGAGTGAGACATTGGTGATGTTATGTGATGTTCTTCAACTTCAATGGGTATCTTAGGGTTAAAATATGACAAGTAAGTACTTAAAGCAAAAACCTTGGTTCTTTTTTAAGATTTCCGATAAATTCTACATCAAATTTTGGTTCATCTTCAACAACAACCAAACATGCTTAACTTCAAATTTTTTTACCAGTATCTTGTGAGTAAATCATATGTGCATGAGCCATAACGTCCTTCTCTGAACTCCCACGTCTCCTAAGATTAACTGCTTGTTTGTAACAATCGTTAAACTTTTGAACTAAATGGTGGATTCAGTTCCACCGAGATTTCAATTGAGTGACTTCCTTTTTCAAAAATTAGTGACTATTAGTAGATGCAAATTTGAATGAAATTCGACCCATTCTCCCTTATGGTATGTGAATGTGAAAAAAATTGTCTGTACTTTACATGTATTATTCCAACTTACGAATGGGTATAACTGACTAAAAATTTGTCCAGAGTTTTTCAAACTTATGAATGAAATTGTGAACGAGGACCTTGTATTTACCTTGGAGACTATTGTGGACAAGTTTGGGGAAGAAATGACACCTTATGCACTTGGGCTGTGCCAAAATTTAGTAATATATAGTTTAAAACATTTGTATCCGTCAAGAAAGTTATGCTTGCTTTAGAGAACCAGTATTTTTCTGTACAATTACACTGTAGTTTTCTTTCTTCAACAGGCAGCTGCATTTTGGAGGTGCATGAACACTGCTGAAGCTGATGATGAAGCCGATGATCCAGGTGCTCTTGCTGTCCTTGGTTGTTTGCGTGATATTAGCACGATACTTGAATCAGTGAGCAGTCTTCCACAACTCTTTGTTCAATTTGAGCCAACCTTGCTTCCCATAATGCGTAGAATGTTAACAACTGATGGTCAAGGTATTTTCCCCTATGAATCTTGTTTATCTAGATTACTTTGAGGATTTCTTTTGTTTTTATCTCCTATCAATGTCATCTTGTGTGTGTCTATGCATACACATCTATTGAAGCAAAGATGAATCTACTTTACAGTTTGCATCATAGTTTCAATCATTTAACCAGTTGGATGATTGTATGCATGAGGTTTTACAGATAAAAATAATCTGATGAGAGTATTTTTTATGTTGTCCACTAGATTTGAAGAATTTCAAATGATAATAAGCATTTCCATGTTGAGTTTTTTGGACAGTTGTTATTTGCATAGCTTTAATAGGAATAATATGATTCAGTTTGTGTTAAAATAATGTGATGTTGAGAACAACTTAAGCTGGTTTAATTCTCACCTTCCACTTGTATTTTCAAAGGGGCTGTGCATTTCTATGTTGTTAGATTCTGTTAGGAAGGCTACGGTTCTGAAATTTTAATTTTACTTGGCTTGCATGTATTCATTTCCATTATCTCCTGCGAATGTGTGCAGAGGTTTTTGAAGAAGTTTTGGAGATTGTATTGTATATGACCTTTTTCACTCCAACAATATCATTGGATATGTGGAGTCTTTGGCCACTAATGATGGAAGCACTAGCAGATTGGGCAATTGATTTCTTCCCAAGTATGGTTCTCAAGTCAACTACATTTTGGCTACAATTCATCTCAATTTCTATTTGCTCTACTATAGTCAAGTACAGAGTTTGGATCATCTCTTGATTGACCTTTTTTACAAGTTAATATGAAGCTAGAGATGTGTTGGGGTCTCCCAGTATTGTTGATGCTAAACTCAGCTATGCACACAATAAAACATCTTGGCCTTTTCCTTTGTATAGTCCTTGTTTGGTTGTTTAATTAAATGTGTTTTTTTTTTGTGTGGAGCTGATATCCATGCTATTCAAAGGCAGGGAATCTTTGGTTTCAATTTATTGCTTGGTTGTTCACATATGGTACCCCAACATTTATATATATAAAATTGGGGTTTGCTAACTTACACCCAATTATTTTTTAAGAGTAAGTTAGCAAACTATAACTACTAATTTTCTAAAATACACCCAAGGTGTAATTTGCTAGCTTCTAAAAACAAATGAGTGTATGTTAGTATATGCATATAGGGTTTGCTAACTTGCACTCACTTATTTTTAAGGAAGAGTAAGTTAGCCAGCAATAACTACAAAACTTCTAAAATACGCCCAAGGTGTAATTTGTTAACTTATTCCTTATAAAAAACAAGTGGGTGCAAATTAGCAAATCCCATATTTAATTTGCATGTAATTTTGCATTTTCTTTGTATTTATTTGGCCAGTTTCTTCTGCAGATATTCTAGTTCCTCTGGACAATTATATTTCGAGGGGATCTGCCCATTTCCTTACTTGCAAAGAACCTGACTATCAACATAGTCTGTGGAACATTATTTCGTCTGTGAGTTAGTTATCTTTGTATTATTAGAATTAGTTTAGCCATCCTTACTTGCAAAGAACCTGACTATCAACAGAGTCTATGGAACATTATTTCGTCTGTGAGTTAGTTATCTTTGCATTACTAGAATTAGTTTAGCCACCACCTGTTAGGAGGTCATATATAGTTTTTTTTCTCCATCTTTTTACTGATGTATCTGATTTGTATTTCACATTGAAGATTATGGCTGACAAAAATATGGAGGACAATGACATTGAGCCAGCTCCGAAGCTCATTGAAGTTGTTTTTCTGAACTGCAAAGGGCAGGTGGATCAATGGGTTGAGCCATATCTCAGAATTACAGTTGAACGCTTGCATCAAACTGAAAAATCACATATGAAATGTCTTCTCATGCAAGTGGTAAGGGTTTATTGGGATCCATATTGACATGCATCATGCATGAATGAGATAATTGGCTTCTTTTGCTTCCTTAATTATAATATTTTGACATTGTTTAACGGCTGGATATTTCATATAGTCATTAATCAAGAGTAGTAGCATGGAAAAGTCATGCCAATACTGCTATACTTGGATAGTGGATTACAGGATGACTACTATCATGAAATTTTTATTTAAATGCTCAAAAAATAAAAATTATCCTAATTCCAAAATTAATTGCATTTGTAATTAATAATCGAAAGTCATAATTTTAAGCTAAAGACAAATAAAATAATGGATAACAACAAAAGTCAAGTAACAAAAGGAAATAAGTATAGCAAGTAAGATTGAAAGAGCAACTTAAGGCTGCCATCTGAACACAACACTAAAAGAATAGAGAAAAAAACAAAACAGAGACATATGGATAAAGAAAAACAGAGATATTTCTCTAACATGAATGGAATGGAGACTGCAGAAAGTGAGCAAAACAGACACAAAATTGGGCTACTGGAGTGCTGTCAGTTGGCTGGAATCTCCGCCTATGGGTTGGCTAAAAAACGAAAATGCACTTGGAGAGCTCTGAGTCTATGGCTTGTATTACAAAAATGTGAACTTATATTATTGATAATCTATGAATAATACAAAAGCCAATGAAGAATTGGCTAGAACAGCTTATATAGAAAACCCAACCGTCTAACCTATAACAAACTCTGTTAAATAGTGGCCATAGCGCCACCATTGCGGAATGGTGTGACGAAGTTCTTGTCAACTGCCATAGGTAATTTTTGAAGGGAAATTTGCTATGGCGGCGCAATAGCATGCTTATACAGTGGAATTTTGGCTTTCCGCCATGTTCCACTATCCGCCATTGATAACATTGAACAAACTAGAAACTAACTGACACCTGTCAATTAGATAGGCTGAAACCATAACAGATTAAAGAAAAATTATAAGGAGTCAAACTCTACTCTAAATATCCCCCCTCTCAACAAGCTCAAAGGGGTTGAGAAACAGATGAGTCAACAACTCTGAGCTTGTCTCTAAGAACAACAAACCGAGAAGGAGAAAGCACCTTGGTCAAAATGTCAGCATACTGGTCCATGGCAGGAACTTGAAGCTGTTTGTTGAGAACTCCTTCGCGGACAAAAAATAGATCCAACTCCATATGTTTTGTTTGACCATGAAGAACTGGATTATGAGCTAGTGAAACTGTGCTGAGATTGTCACAAAGAACCTGAGGAACTGTATGAGGAATCTTCAGTTCAGATAACTGAGATTGAACTCCCATTAGTTTTGAAGTAACAAGAGCAAAACTGCAATATTATGCTTCTGTGCTAGAATGAGCTGCCACAGATTTTGTCCAAGAAACACCACTGCACCAGATGTTGAGTGTTTGACATTAGGAACAGATGCCCAATCTGCATCTCAATAAGCCTGGAGAAGAAAAGGAGACTGTGAAGGAGCTGGTTGAAGATGAAGTCCCCATGATAAAAAATACCTTTGACACGCCGAAGAATTCTTTTGACTGCAAGCCATTGTTGCTCACGAGGTTGAGCCATAAACTAACATACCTTATTGACAGAGAATCTTATCTCTAGACAAGTAATAGATGCATACTATAATGCTCGATTGATAGTGAGTAGCATCAGGAAAATAGTTAGAACTATCTTTTGTTAGTTTGTTGTTACTAACCATAGGTGAAACAATGGGATTGGCCAAGAAATATACATTCAGCAGATCTGAATTGCAACTTGTTTTTATTATAAGGTTTGAGAAGAGGAAAGCAAACACAACCAAAAATTTTCAGAAAATTATAATCTGGTAATATACCAAAAAGTTTGTGAGGGAATGTCAAAAGTGAGGGATAAAGTTGGCAGTCTGTTAATGAGATACACACTGGTTAGAAAAGCATGGTCCCAAAACTTAAATGTCAATGATGCTTGAGTAAGAAGAGTGATATCAAGTTCAACTATATGTTTGTGTTTCCTCTCAACAACACCATTTTGATGGTGAGTATGAGGGCAAATAATATGATGGAGAATACCAAACTGAATCAGATATTCAATAAAAGGTCTAAACACACCACCCCAATTTGTTTGTATTAATTTTATGGGTAACAAATTGTTTTTCCACTTGAATATGAAATTGTTTGAAAATCTGTAATGTTTCAGATTTATTTATAAGAAGATAATTAAAAAAAGTAACATAATTAAAACCACTAGTTGATGTAAAAGGTGCAGGTCCCCAAAGATCACTGAATTTCAATTCAAGTAGTTTATTATAAACAGTTTGTGAGGTGTGAGAAGGAAGTCTATGTGCTTTGCCAAGACTACATGAAGTACAAAAATTAGAGACTGGTTTATTTATTGATGGAAATTTACAATGTTTGAACACAATTCTTTGTACATCACTGCTTGGATGTCCCAAGCGAGAATGCCAAGTTGCAAAAGAAATGGAAGATGAACTAGCAGTATTTACAACAGGTTTCATTACAGTAGATGAAATACAATCTTTAGATGAGTTTGATTGTACTGGAAACTGAAGAAGAGATGGAAATTGATAGAGTCCATCAAGACCAACAGTGCCTTGAAGCAACACCTCATTGGTTTCTTGTGATTTCATCAAACAAAATGATGGATGAAATTCAAAGTATACAGAATTATCTCTGGCAAATTGATTCACTCATAAGATTTTTGGTAATAGTAGGAACATACAGTAAATTATTGAGAACAAGAGGAAAAGTAGACTTAAGTGGAGAAAAGAATATTAAAGCCCTGACCATTGCCTATAAGAATCTGATCTGATCCTTCAAAAGGAACATGCTGCTGAATATTCTGAGAAACATTTGTTACATGATATGAGGCTTCAGAATCTGGATACCAGTTTAATGAAGTTGGAGGATCTGGAGCAACCATCATCACACGAGGAACAGGCTGAGAAAAATGACCTTAAGGTCTCATGCTGAGTGTTGAATCTGTTGAACAGATAAAGATGATATGATGAAGCTCCATGTGAGTAAAATTGTTGTGGAATGTTCCATGATTGTGATCCTTGAGGTTGAAAGGACTAGGACAAAAAGCCAGATGGTTGATGACAAGGATAATCTAGCAGAATAGTAGGAACAAAATTCTCCTCAAATTGATGATAACATAAGGATGCATCATGGCCATACTTGTGACACACCTGACATTGAACTCCAGAGTAACGACCATCACGACCTTCACTACCATCACAAGGAAAGCAACCACCACTGCTAGAGCCATGACCACCAAGAAAAGTACTGAATTGATAATTGTTAGGGTTTTCAGATTGAGTCTGAAAATTATCGTCAAAATTGTGTGCTATCACACACAATTATTAACATTCGGTCATTGAATTCATTTATACTACTGTTCTCCTCTAAACCTGTGTTCTGGAGCTTAATTGACAGTATGCAGAATTACACTGGTTTTAGAAGATATATATGAACTTTCAGTCTTTAACTTACATGAACGGCTTGGTTGATAAAAAATTGGAATGTGTAATTATGTTGTAGTTTTTGAAGCTTGCTTTGTTCTCCACATACACTTGGATTCACTTCTTTTCATGATTTATGAAACAAATTTCTAATATTGTTGATTATTTTCTGATCAATTGACTTCAGTTTATCCATTTTTTATGTTTTCCAAACTTCTCAAACATGACATCATATTCAACCTTCATTCTAAATGAAAACAATTTGTGCAGATTGCAGATGCTCTTTACTACAATGCTGCACTGACTCTTGGCATATTGCATAAGTTTGGTGTTGCATCAGAAATCTTCACTCTTTGGTTTAATATGTTGCAAGGAGTCAAAAAGAATGGTGTGCGTGCTAATTTTAAGAGGTCTGTATTTTCCTGCCTCATCATTATCCCCCTTTCTTCACTTTCCGTCTATGTTTTCTTGTAACAATATAAGTTGTGTGACAATTTCTGGGTCTAGTTACAAACTTATGATAATCTTTATGCAGGGAACATGACAAGAAAGTTTGTTGCCTTGGTTTAACATCATTGCTTGCACTTCCGTCTAGTCAGTTGCCAGTAGATGCTTTAGGCCAGGTGTTCCGTGCCACTCTTGATCTTCTGGTTGCATACAAGGATCAAGTTGCAGGTCTTTATACATGTTTTTCTCTGTAACTGTGATATTGCAGACTTGCAATTGCATGTTAATCAGGAGTAGATTTACTTTTTTTTTTTTTTACTTTAATCTGATTTATGATCGTCTAATTGTCAACAATTGAACTTTCTTTGCAGAATCTGCAAAAGAGGAAGAAGCTGAAGATGATGATGATATGGATGACTTTCAAACAGATGATGAAGATGAGGATGTCAACGGTTCTGACAAGGAAATGGGAGTTGATGCTGAGGATGGGGATGAAGCTGACAGTAGTAAACTTAGAAAGTTGGCTGAACAGGTTTGTGGATATGAAAACCTACATACAATTTGAATGCTTATATCAATCTGACATAGGATATCAAGTTCATCAGTTTTCTTGGAATGATGGAATTTGTGATTTACATGTTTATTAGCTTTAATGTAGGAAATTCTAGCAGTTCATAATTTGATTCTGAAAACTTGATTAATTTTAGAATAATACTTATTGTTTTGCTTTTTTTGCAAAGCAAGCTAGTTATGAAATCAAAATGGGAGCAGTTTAATGTTCTATGGGTAAAATTTAATTTTAAATGTTCCACATGTTGAGAACAAATCAGAGCATCAAAAGTAAAATATTTTTATTTCATGACTTTTTATAACGTGAAATGTAAAATATGTTAATTTTTAGTCATATTTAGTATATTAGTTTTTATAAATTTTGTTTTGTTGGTATGTATTACAATTTTAGATGTTACTCATGTGTAGAGAACAAATCAGAGCATCAAAAGTAAAGTATTCATGACTTTTTATAACGTGAAATGTGAAATATATCAATTGTTAGTCATACTTAGTATATTAATTTTTATAAATTTTGTTTTGTTGGCTTATATTATAAATCTAGATGTTACTCGTGTAGAGAACAAATCACAGCATCAAAAGTGAAGTATTTCATGGCTTTTTAATAACGTGACATGTAAAATGTAGTCATATTTACTATATTAATTTTATAAATTTTGTTTTATTGGCATATATTATTGATTAGTTATTTAGTTTTAAAATAGATATATTTCAGTAATTCAATATAAATATGAAATAATGTAACTTGCATTACTTTAACCACTGTCAGCATCATTCTATAGCTGCTGGTAATTCAAAGGTGGTGGGCAACTGGGTTTGATCCCCTATCCACCACTTTTTTCATAAAGTGATTGGCAGCCGGTGGAAGTGTTCACTAACTGGTTTTTGACTATAAACAGCAGTTTATTTATTCTATCTTTTTGAATTTTTTATTCTTATTGTCTGTTTACATTGTCATTCCAAAGACAAAGACATTCAGACCCAACGATGAGGACGATGATGAATCAGATGATGACTTTAGTGATGATGAAGAGCTGCACTCCCCAATTGATGAGGTGGATCCTTTTGTTTTCTTTGTGGATACAATGAAAGGTATGGTGATACTCCCCTTAAAACATGTAAGAAGTTTCATCAGTGGCCCTTTATTGATGATTGACGTACCTGACTTTCAAAATAATTTTGCCTGTAGTAATGCAATCATCAGATCCATTGGGGTTTCAGAATCTCACTCAGACACTCGAGTTCTCTTATCAAGCTCTGGCAAATGGTGTTGCCCAGCATGCTGAGCAGAGAAGAGGAGAGATTGAAAAGGAAAAATTAGAGAAGTCATCAACTATCACGGATTCTTAAGCTTTTACATGTACATTCTTGGTTCTTGCTTTTACGGAGCCATTCTTGGTAAGAGAAGCTGATGGTTTATCTACATATACGAGAGATTGGAAGAGTTTGCAGTTTTGAAATTGAAATTGTATATTGGACTTAAGTTCCCGTTAACTTCAGAGGATGTGGATTCAGGAGTTTGGTGCTTGGGGCTATCCTTTGGACGAGAGTGGTCATTCTCCTCATGGTCCACCCTTTCAAGTCTCTATGTTTTGATTTGAGTTGACAGTTTTTTGGCTGTTTCCAATATATGGGAACCATTCATTCTCTGTTTTTGGGTTAGTGCAGCAATGTCTTGATGTATGCGAGTTCTCTGGCATTTCTCTCCTGTCACATAGACGGGTAGTCTAGGGCCGCCAATGGTTGTATTGATCATTTTTGGTGAGGAATAGTTGATAATTCTTTGTATTTTTTATGTTTGTTTTGGTTATTAAATTGAGTCCAAAGTATAATCCATTGCGTATTGAAGGGAGCAGTTTTGGGTTGTGCAAAGCTTTTCTAATGTGGCTTGCTGCACATTGTAAAACAGTCATATTCATTCTTTA
>JAMLFT010001418.1:0-30868 GCA_026544285.1 Pachyrhizus erosus
TATATATATATTTGATTTTCTAATTTACCTACTAACAAGATCACTTAACACAGCTACTGCTGTTTGTTGCACTGGTTATAATTGATATGGCACTAGATCTGATGATTATGAATTTAATTGAAATCAATATTAATATGCTATGGATGACAGGTTACATTCCCAGAATTGAAGATGCTGGTTATCAGGTACATGAATCTTTGGAAGTCAATATGGCACAATCAACAAGCTCCAAATTCTTTTTCCAAGCTGTGCAAAATAGAAATTACTGGATGTAATTCCTTGCATCATGTTTTTCCTATTGCTATGGCTAAGGAACTTCAACAGCTTCAAGTGCTTGAAATATCCACATCTAATATAGAGAACATTGTTAGAACATTGTTGAAGAGAATAATAGTCATGATGTTGAACAAGTTTTTGCAGACAAGAATGAGGGGGATGCACCAAGAGAGATTGCTTTCACAAAATTGGAAGAATTAAAATTGAAAATCTCACCATGGCTCACAAGCTTTTGTAACAAAAGTTACAACTTCAACTTTCCATCACTGCAAACAGTACCAATGATTGGATGTCCCAGTATGAAGGCTTTTGTTCAGGGAAACTTAACCACAATAGTACAACATGAATGGAGAGGTGAAAAAGGACAAAAGGATAACGAGCTTAATAATCCATCAATTGCTTGTGCACTATTTAATAAAAAGGTATGTGAGTACTTCTTCACTATTTAAAATCTTTTATGTAACTTAAATATTGAACACCATATTTAAGTGTTTTCTCAAAAAAGGAAATGGTGGAATTGACAAAATAATGTGTGTTGACATAATGCATTTAATTTTCCCAAGTTCCAAGGTATGCATAGATTTAATTGCTTTAACTCACCTGCTAGCAAGATCACCTAATAGCTTTATCCTTAGTAGTTGGAATTCATTATAACTATATAAATAATTTGTTTTAACTTAGTAATCTGCTATCCTCCCATTAATTAGTATGAAGAATAACATTGTGATAAGAATGTGTATGTCAATAGGTTGCAACACCCAACCTTGAAATCTTGTAGCTGGCATTGATCGATTGATTTACCTAAGATATGGGGGATAATGAACTTCCACTCCACTCTTACAGTCAAAACTTGAGGATTTTGACAATGAGATGTTGTCATCGTTTAGTTTGTTCTCATCTTCGGCAGCTAGAGCACTAGTCAAACTTCAATTTCTTGATATTTCAGCTTGCAATGAGTTGGCAGAGATATTTGTCCAACAAGAAGAGGTAAGCATTAGCTAACACTTCCCAATTGGATCTAACTCTTATACTGTGCATTAGCTAGAATATATGTTAATATGTTATTGATGATCGGCTACATTCCCAAACTTGGAGACACTGTTTATCGAGACATGAAAGGTTTGAAGTCAATATGGAACAATCAACAGGCTCCAAATTCTTTTTGCAAGCTGAATAAAATACAAATTACTAGATGTGATGCCCTCCATCATGTTTTTCCAATTGTTGTGGCTAAGGAGCTTCAAGAGCTCCAAGTGCTTGAAATATCAATGTCCAATAACATAGAGAACATTGTGAAAAAGAGTCATAGTGGTGATGCGCAAGATGATGCTCCAGGTGGAAATGAGGATAATGTAGCACTATTAGGGACATATAGGGTAGAGAGAAATACTCTAATTAACAAACTCTTGTATTTTTTCTTAAAATCTTTTCTTTGTTTCTCTGCTTTTACAATAAAAAGAACAACATATTTATAGGCATTAACATGCTTTTCAAAAACTGAAAATAATAAAACCTAATTATAGTCATAAAACAACTTATTTATGGACATTAACATGCTTTTCAAAAACTAAAAATAATAAAACCTAATTATAGTCATAAAACAATCTATTTATAGACATTAACATGTTTTTCAAAACTGAAAATAATAAAACCCATTAATTAGCATTTAATGTTTATTCAATGCAGAGAGTGAGACTGCTTCTATGAAATTAAAGGAATTAGAACCTGGATTTGGGAATAAAAATGATGCTCCAGGTGAAATAATTTTTATAAAATTAGAGGAATTGAACTTGGAAAAGTTACCAAGGCTTACAAGCTTTAGCAAGGCAAGTTACAACTTCAACTTTCCAGTGCTTCAAACAGTATGTGTGATTGGATGTCCCAATATGAAGACTTTCTGTCTTGGAAATTTAATCACTCCGAGCCTCTCTAAAGTACCATACGGATATGAACATTGAGAAATAGATTGTTGGGATGGTGACCTTAATACCACGCTGGAAAGGTAATTAACACTTCAGCCAAATGTCATGAATCTAATTTTTAACTCCAACTTCTAGGGGTTGATATTAATGCTCTTATTTTGTTGGGTATTCAGAATAGCAAAAGGACTGTGAGTTTGCCATCAAAATCTGAAGGAAAGAAGCTATTATCTGCTCACTTGAGATATCTAGGGAAGGCATTTTATGTTTTTGATTTATATACCCATGAATCTTTTTTTAATCTTTCACCATATTTGGTTTTCAGTTATTTTCTGTGATTTTAATAAGCTGTGATATTTTTCGTTTCTTTTCCATTTAAATGTTGAGTTGTGCTATATATTCATACAACAATATTTTTTCTCTTTGTCTCTCTCCATCACATCAATAATTACATTTCATATCTTTCTCTCTCCTCTTTGTTTTTCTCTCTTTATTGTAAAATTTGTTGTATAAATACGAAATGTTGTACAAAAAACCTTTTCTTTTTATAATGTTATGTTGGCTGACCCCTGATTATAAAACAATTTGTATGAAGCAAACCAGTTGAATAGTTGGTGGATTACAATTACCCTGGAAAAAAGTTCTGGGAAACTTTTGTCTTTTTGAATTCAATATTTTAAATTTCATGCAACTTACTTTCTTAAGCATTAAGAAATATGTTATTGCAAAGCATGTCATGTTACAGGACCTTGCCTATTATTATATTCCCAATTAACAACTCGTGTTTGTGGCCTCCGTAGTTGTGACTATGCAACATTATGTAGGAGGAAGTCTTCACAGTTTTGGTAAAGAAAGCAATGAGTCAGGAACACGTGTCTTTGTTTATGTTTTTCCCTTCTCATCTTAGAGGGAAAGAAAGCTGCAACTAAAACCAAAACAGCTCCAAAAGCAAAAGCAAAAGAAGGCATTAAGCTTCGCAGTCAGTGCACAAAGCAACGCGCACAGACTCTAAAGCTAAAACAAAATCAAAAACAGCTCCAAAAGCAAAAGCAAAATAATGCATTCAACTTTCCAATTAGTCCACAAAGCAAAGTGCACCAAAGCTTACCTCACTAAGCAAACACTATGGAGAAGATTCAACATATATACTATGCATCCGTGTCATCACCCTTTTACTGGTTTCTTAGCTCAGACTCGGAGCAATGTCAGAGATTGTGCCTGCAGAACCAATTGAAGGCATCTATTTCGAGCGAGGAGAGACATCAACAGCATCAGCATCAGAGACACCCCATGTCACGTTGGCCATTACCAATGGCAGCCACAACGTTGAATATGTTCCTGAACCCTTTGACAGTGAAAGATTGCCAACAGTTTTTGCTTCTGAAATCCAAAGGTTCCTTCGAGTGGCCAACTTACTTGGAAAGGAGGAGCCTCGTGTTGCTTATCTTTGTGAGTCTTTTTTGCTATCTGGGTCTCTCTTTTTTCATGCGTTAGTTGATTGTTTGGAAATTCAGTTTCTTCTGAAATTGGTGTATAATTTGGAGGTTCTCTGCGACTCGGTATTTTTTTTACTCTTTTTTAAGTGTATAAATTTGGTTAAACTTAAATATCTTTTTAGTCTTTAAAAAATCACAATTTTTTATTTTAATCTCTAGGAAAAAAATATTCAGTTTTAGTCTCTCCATTTAACAAAATGATGTAATTTTAACCCCTCTCTAGGGTATAGGGACTAAAAACAGTGCAAGTGTAACGAGGAACTAAAACCAAGTAAATGATTTTTTTATAGGAACATAAAAAAACAATCCTAAGACCAAAATTATATTTAAATATTTGAATTTTTACTTTTTTATTTTATTGGGATGTCTAGGAACTATTGGGTAAAGGCCGGTGTGTAAAGTGGGCTGTTTTAATGTACTTTGAAAAAGTGATGATTGGTTACTGGGACATGGGTATCTAGGATGCCACGACCACGGCAACTACAGCTACAATTGTCAGTGGTTGTTGTGTAAGTTAAATGAGTCGTTACATAATGGGTGATGATCACTTTATAAATTTACCACTGAAGGCTATTTTTGCTAACTGTAGTTAATTAGTTATATTTGTAAAAGTAAATTAAAGTCAGAAAAAGAGGCTCAATTTACCCAATTACCTTAATCTCAATCCAGAAATTGCACTAAAAGCACAAATTATCTTAATAAAAGGTTAAACCAAATAGGGTGAGGAGAATTGTATTCATGTAGTTCAATTTCCTGATATTATTATCTTGTCTATACCATTCTTCAATTGGCAAACAGTTGTGCCATGCACAGTGCAATTTTTAGGTGTTGGGCTTTTCGTGACTTTTGTTGAAATACGCAAATTAGAATCATGTATACATGTACAAGTTACATGGATAAAGTGTTTTCTCAACTTACAAGTTATAAGCCATGGGGCCTCTCACTAGAATTTGATATATTCCTGCTTTATAGGTATACTTACCAAAAATGAGATTCTCTGTTAGTTATAATCAATATATGCATTTCACATTGCCCCAGTAAACCTAATTTGCAGGCCGTGTTCATGCCTTTGTGATTGCACACAACTTGGACAAAAATTCAAGTGGAAGGGGTGTTAGGCAATTCAAAACTTCACTACTTCATCGACTTGAACAGGTAAACAAGAATGTTGAAGCTCACACTGTCAAGAGCAATTGCAGTAACTGGAATTTTAAGTCATGATCTATTTAAGCTTTCCTGTTGTGACTTATCTATATGCCCGAGAAAAACATGAGATAAAAGTTTTTAGTTAGTCGCTATTTAAATTTTCCTATTCAGAAACGTTAATAGGAGTTATACTGGGATGGTGGGAATACTTCTCCATGCATTGTTTTGCATTTAAGGTTGGGGAAGTTAATCATTGCATTTTGCTTTGTGAATCACAACATACAGGATGAGCACGTTACAAAAAAGAGGGGAACAAGTGACATTCGTGAACTTAAAAATGTTTACCGTGCCTACAGGGATTATTATATCAGACATGATAAAGCGTTTGATCTAGAACAAAGGTAACTTACTATGCTTAAACTTTAAAGTGCATCATTTTCCCTTAGAACACAAATTTGCGAATGTCTTTATAGCCTACTAAACCAACTCATATGATGTTATATCTAAACAGTCGAAGAGAGAAATTGATAAATGCACGAGATATTGCTACTGTTCTGTTTGAGGTGCTAAAGACAGTTACAGATCCAGCTAGTTCTCTGGTGATCCCTTTTATTTGTTCCTTTTCATATATCTTGTACTTCCCTTTCCTAGTAATTGCATGAATCTGCTTAGTCAGAAAAAAGAAAATTATCAATTTACCATGTACTTCTTTTCCTTGGTGTTTCTCACTTTTTCCAAAATAGGCACTTATCCAAGGAAATGCAATCCTTAGAAAAACTGAATTTAACATTCTTCCACTTGAGCAAGGAGGCATTCAGCATGCAATTATGCAGCTGCCTGAGGTCTGATATTTCTTATATGATTCACATTTTCCCGGTTCATTGATGTCTTATCTCCAAGTCACAGAAGACTCAATTGCAATATGATGGACTGAGTGTGCTAACAAAATTGATACAGATTAAGGCTGCCATTGCAGTTATTCGCAATGTTCATGGTTTACCCCCAGCCCAAGATTTCAAGAAGCACGGAGCCTTTGTGGATTTATTTGATTTTCTTCAGCATTGTTTTGGATTCCAGGTCAGTTCTCCTAATTAAATTGGACTCAAACTTTCCTTTTCACCTCTGTGTAATTTTGATTGTTGCATAGAATAAACACCCCATTTTTTCAGTTTTGAGGACATGATGCAGTAATGTATGATCAGGATTGCTCTAACTAATCATTCATGATTTTTCATTCTATATAATGTGTTTGACATTAGGAAGCCAATGTGGCCAACCAAAGGGAACATCTGATTCTACTCCTAGCTAACATGCAGACTCGTCAAACTCACAGCCAAACATCTGTTCTGAAGGTGCATTTTCTGTTCGGCGTTTATCTTTTGGTTTTATTTTATCATATTTGACAAAGTAAACTAAGTCATTTTTATATATCAGTTAGGGGAAGCAGGTGTGGATGAATTGATGAGAAAATTTTTCAAAAACTATACAAACTGGTGCAAGTTTTTGGAAAGGAAAAGCAATATCCGGTATGTTTATTAATCTAATTCTGTTGTAACTTTCAATAATTTATATTGTATTTGTTCTTCTGATAAAAGACGGTGGCAGATTTCTCTCAATCTCTGTGAGTCTGGGATTTTTTTAATTATTATTAGGTCTAATTACTTTTCTGGTCCCACTATCTATTTATTTTGTTGAATAAATCAATTATTATTAATTATTATTAATTATTATTATTTTGTCATTTTGTTGAATATTCTTCATTCCTTCAAGCTTTCTTTCTGTTTTATTTATTTCATTTAAACCATAATTTATTTTCTTTCAACATTCTTTCTGTTTTCAGACCTTTTGTTTTACTTAGTAAGCCTGTTACTTGTGTTGCAGTTTACCTTTTGTGAAACAGGAAGCCCAGCAATATAAAATTTTATACATTGGGCTTTACCTGCTCATATGGGGGGAGGCAGCTAATTTGCGGTTCATGCCAGAATGTCTCTGCTATATTTTTCATCACGTATGTTGAAACTCAACATGTTCTTTTTTTCCTTTTTTAAAATAACAGAACAATGTTAGACTCCACAGGTGTCTATTAGTTTATAAAAATAACTTGTACTTTTAATGTGATACTACAAATGCCATACGGATGTTTAAACATTTCATGAACAAAGATTATGTAATAAAATTTGATTCATAGATAGAATCTGGAATCCTTGACTCACAATAGAACATTATAGTGTTATTTGATCCATGTAATAGGCCTTGTTGTTGTTGATAGAACCTTAATAAGTTTATAGCTTTTTTATTCTTTTATCTCAGAGTGAAAACTCAGTTGGCATATATGATGAAGTTACATAAATTCTTGATGGAGTCACTCATGAACACCTCTATTTTCATCACTGATTGAAATTTCTAACAACCTTACATCATATGATTATTCTCTAATTTATTTCGGTCCTTTATTTTATGTTTTGAAGATGGCATATGAGTTGCATGGAATTTTAAGTGGTGCTATCAGCTTAACAACATGGGAAAAGGTCATGCCTGCATATGGAGGAGAATCGGAGTCATTCCTTAACAAAGTTGTCACCCCGATATACTCTGTTATAAAAGAGGTACTATCTATTCCATCCTCTCTTTTGTTTGGATTGCCTTCTTCAATATAACTAATTTCTGTTCAAACCAAAGGAAGTTGCCAACAACAAAGGTGGGGCAGCTGATCATTCTGTATGGAGAAACTATGATGATCTGAATGAATATTTCTGGTCAGTATTACATTTATAATAAGATTTCTCCAGCTTTTATTATGTTGCCTTCTTTCCATATCATCAGGTCCTTACTCCTGTTCAATATCTGCAGGTCTCCTGATTGTTTCAAAATTGGTTGGCCCATGCGTCTGTACCATGACTTTTTCTTTGTAAAATCTAAAAACGAATCAAAATCAGATGTCAAGAACAAGAATGCTCCTGCTGTGTCACCTGGTAAAACAAACAAAAATAAGAAGAAAGAAAGGAGGGATGAAGAAGAAGAACCAGAGGTGATTCTGTGATTGTCAAATGCATTATACTTCAGATTTTCTATTAGTGATATTTGAAACAAAAAACTAAATCTAAACGATATTTCAAATTAATTTTTAATTTTATGCTATTTCATCACATATTGCTACTCATCATTATATCTTGTACACACTATTTAGGGCTCTTATTAGGTAGATGTATCTTAAGGTATTGCTGCTTATCTACCATTTTATGAAGCCAAATTTTCTTTAGAAATTCTATTGAATGATAGGATAGAAATGTCAAGTGACTGCTTGGTCAACGAAGTTTCCATGTCTTGAACCTTCATAGTAGAACTACAAATTTCTTACCAGTTGAAAGCAATCACATTGCTTTGACATCTTGTGCACAGTGGTTATTTTTCTCTGGCATGACCTAAACTCTACTACCTGTAATGGACTACCACTCTATGCTGACATAATATACCTGTTCTTATTTCTTTTCCATGTACAGGGTGCAGGGGAGGAAACTTGTAAACCACAATGGCTGGGAAAGACAAATTTTGTAGAGATTCGTTCATTCTGGCAAATTTTTAGAAGCTTTGATAGAATGTGGAGCTTCTTTATTCTATCCCTTCAGGTTTACTCAAAATCTAGTGCAGATAATTTACATATTTCTTCTTCTTATGATAGATAATCTATAAATTTGAATTTTATGTTGATTCTCAGGCCATAATAATCATTGCTTGTCATGACTTGGGATCTCCACTACAGTTGTTTGATGCCATAGTATTTGAGGACATAATTAGCATCTTCATTACCTCTGCAATTCTTAAACTAATTCAAGGTATGGTGCTCTTTTACATCATTAATTGGCATTGATGTTTGTTTAATTGGATGACAAAATAAAAGTAAACTTACTAGCAAATATAGCATCACTGAAATATTTTCATTGGCCACTTTTTAAGGAGGAGTAAGCTGTCCAAAATGGTTTCCCTTCTTTGTGGGACCAGACTATAATAAGCAGAATGGCATACCCAAAATGTAGAAGTCGAGTTAAAGTGTCACCTTCAATACCACTTGATTAGCACTTGAGGAATCCACCCTTAAAGGCTAGTTGTTAAGGGGGGGAGAACCGAGCACTTAAATACTCCATTGATTATCCCATACTACTCAATGTGGGACTTAGGTAGCCCATAATACTCAAGTCCGTATCAGACTACTTCTAGTCACTTAAGTCCTTGGACATTTTATGTTCTAGGGGTATTTGTGTTGGGAGGTTGATTTCTAAATCATTCCTCAACTAAAACTTCTAAAATCCAGAGGGTTCCAACATTTCTTGGAATTTAAAATTTTTAAGAATTCTAATTGAAGAAGCTCCAGTATTGAAATCCCTTGTACTTTTCCTTGTTTCTCTTCATTTATCTTCCGATTTCGATAATAGAATTTTGACACTTGATTCGTCTAGTGCCTATCCCTGTGAATCCTTTACCATTTTCTTTATTTATTATTCAAATAAAGAGAAATCCCTTTTTGATAAATACCTTTGGAAATCCAAAAGTCCATCTTTGGTGAAGCAGTTTTTTTTTGCACAACAATACTTTACAGAATTAATACTTATGGTGTTACAAATTCCATACCTAATAGAATTTATTCAGTGTACTCAAGAATGGAGTTTGGGGCAAACATTTATCTAGCATAGTCTTTATGGTAGACGGTAGGTTAAACTAAGCTGTATTATTCAATTTCATCTTAACAATGAACAAATGATCAAGAAAAACAGAACAGTCTCATGCTAATCTGAGATTCTATATTTTTATCTTTAATTTTCCTATTAACATGGTAGACATATACATGGATAGTGTGCCCCTTGTTCTTCCTCTAATAATCATGATAAAAAATGGTTTCCATGTTTTTTGTCACAGCAATTTTAGATATTGCCTTTATGTGGAAAGCAAGATATACCATGGAATATTCTCAAAAGGTGAAACTTGTGATGAAGCTGGTCTTAGCTACTATATGGACTATTGTTCTTCCTGTATGCTATGCTAATTCAAGAAGAAAATATACTTGCTATTCTGCAAAGTATGGAAGCTTGGTTGAGGAATGGTGCTTTACTTCCTATATGGTTGCAGCAGCAATATATCTGACAACTAATGCAGTTGAAGTTGTGTTATTTTTTGTCCCTGCTGTTGCCAAGTATATTGAGGTCTCTAATTACCAGATATGCAGAGTTTTGTCTTGGTGGACTCAGGTAAATTCATCTTATTTGTTACTATATTTTCCAACAGTGTGCTAACTTCGAAGAATTTCTGGACCAATTTGCCATTATAATGAACTTCTGATACAATTACACACCAAATCTTAATAATCAATCCAGTATCTATTTTTGTTTGTTTCCTGTTTTAATGAGTCAATGAACTACATAATGTGATTGTTTTTTACATCATCTTAGCAATATCATTATATGTACATTATCTTTTACTGCAATGAAAATTTCTTTTGGTCAAAACTATTCTTTCTATTCCTTCATTTGGGAGGACTACATCTGTTTGATGTGTTTGATTTTGTATCATTAGTCAGTCAGCTCTAGAATTCACAAGTATAAATTATTTTCCCATTGATTTATATGTTCATGTAATTGACTAAAATATTCATTCATGGCATTATATATTGTATCTTGAGTGTCACATTTGTTTATTATACAGCCTAGAATCTATGTTGGTCGGGGGATGCAAGAAGACCAGGTTTCAGTTTTAAAGTAAATCCTATTACCTTGTTGGCTTGTTCTGATTGTTTACATTTAATTGCTTTAGTATATCCATCCTAATATAGATAAATATGTTGAATTTCTTCCAATGTAGGTACACGTTGTTTTGGATATTGGTGTTATCATGTAAATTTCTGTTTAGCTACAGTTTTGAGGTAATAATAACAGAACATCAGTTGTGGGGCTACGTTAATTTGGTTTCATTATTTAGCAACTTACTCTTAGTGACAAACACAATATCAATACATGCAGATAAAACCACTCATAGCACCTACCAGACAGATTATGAAAATTGGTGTAAAGTATGAATGGCATGAGCTTTTTCCGAGAGGTATGGTGCATTTCTAATTGTTTATTTAGGTCAATAAGGGATCAGTTAAAGTCTCTGACAACGGTTTGATTGTGCTGCAGTCAAAAGTAATGCTGGTGCAATTGTGGCTGTATGGGGCCCTGTAGTAATTGTGAGTCTGAATCATTGCTCTGACACATACACTCTTTGCATTTAACCTTGAATCATCATTATAAATATGCTTACACTGAAGTTTTAGGGGTTAAAAAACATGCTCTACTGATTGAAATATAAATCTTTGTCAATGAAGTGGTCTATCAGTCATGATGTGTTTAGACATAATTCCTTATGTAATGACTCTTTCTTTACAAAAAATATATTGACCGATGATTAACAACATTCCATTCTATGTTATTAAAGGTATATTTTATGGACACACAAATTTGGTATTCTGTTTTCTGTACAATAATTGGTGGACTTTATGGCATTTTGCATCACCTTGGTGAGGTAAGTTATGGTTTTTATTTGCTTCTTTCTTTCTTTTCCCACAGAATCCAAATGGTCATCTCACCTCTCTTATTGAAAATAGATAAGGACACTCGGAATGCTGAGAAGTAGATTTGACTCCTTACCTTCAGCATTTAATGTCTGTCTGATCCCACCATCTTCCAAACGAGGTAAAAAGAAAAGAAAAGGTCTCCTCAGCAATATATTTCAGAAGGTGTGTTTTAATTAGCAATAGTAAGATAAGATTACTTCAGTATATCTGTTCTCTTATGCTGACGATTAATCTGTGTTGCAGTTGCCGAATGAAAAAAATGCCACTGCCAAATTTGTTGTAGTATGGAATCAAATTGTAAATCATATTCGTCTTGAAGACTTGATTAGTAACAGGTGATGTTTGTTGTAACTTTCCTGCACTGATATGTCTTATTCCAGCACCTGACAATGATTTTTTCAACAGAGAAATGGATTTGATGATGATGCCTGTGTCCTCAGAATTGTTTGCTGCAAAGGTCCGTTGGCCTGTTTTCCTTTTGGCAAATAAGGTAATGTACTGCTAACCAAAATATAATGAGATTACTGTAGTAGATTTATTAACCGTACATCTTTTTATTCATTAATGAACTCTTCTTGCTACATATTTTAGTTTTCTACAGCTTTGACCATTGCTAAAGATTTTGAGGGAAAGGAAGAGATTCTTGTCAAGAAAATTAGAAAAGACAAATACATGTTTTATGCTGTAAGAGAGTGTTACCAGTCGCTAAAATATGTGCTTGAAATTCTTGTTGTGGGTAGCACGGAGAAAAGGTAAAAAAAAATGTAATGTTTATCTGGATACAATCTTCCTTCCTCAACTACTGTTGTTTTCTGTATAATCTTATCCTTTTTTCACCTAGTGGGCATTACTTCATCTAAAAAATTTTGACATGGTTTTTTATATGTTTGTTATTTATTTATATTTAGGATCATATGTGATATACTAAGCGAAATTGAAAAGAATATCCAACAGACAACACTTCTAAAGAACTTTAACATGAAAGTTCTCCCAGCTCTACATGCTAAGGTCGTTGAGCTAGCTGAACTTCTGGTAATTGTTTCCTAGACCTAAACTAAAGGCTAAGTATGCTGCCAAATGCGTACGATCAGTAACTTTGAGTCCTAATAACTTCGATATAAATTCCATAAGATGGAGGGAGATAAAGACCATCAGCACAAAGTTTTGAAAGCCTTGCTGGATATGTTTGAATTGATAACAAATGATATGATGGTTGATTCCAGGTATTGTTGCTTAAGAATCTGTTGTCCTTTACTATATTACTATGCTTCAGTTTCTAATTACTTACTAAATCTGTACAGAATATTGGATATGTTCCACTTTCCAGATCAAAATGAGTGTGGCTTTGTCTATTTTAGAAATGATGATCAGCTATTTGACACAGTGGAAATGAATAGAGATTTCTATCCATTTGCCAATGAGAATTCTATCCATTTTCCATTGCCAGATAGTGGTCCTCTGATGGAAAAGGTGATGTTTATTACCTATAATGTTTTCTTGTCATTCTCCTTTCATCAGGGACTAGTTATTATACTCACAACTTCACATATAAATGCTGGCACATATATATAGTAATGAGAAATACCATCTCAAACCTATGTTTGAACTCAACTCATGTTATGCTGATATAATCAGCCTGTTCATTGCAGATCAAGCGTTTTCATTTGTTGCTTACTGTCAAAGATACAGCAATGGATGTGCCTGCAAACTTAGATGCTCGTAGGCGCATATCATTCTTTGCTACCTCTCTATTTACAGATATGCCTGATGCTCCAAAAGTGCACAATATGATGCCATTCTGGTAATTATATTTGTCCATAAGCATTGCATTTACTTTCATAGGTTGCACTATATGATTCATTCTGTTCTTGAAGTGGTATTCATACCACTTCTCTCATAATTACTATTTAACTTGAACCCACGAACCTTATCATCCATCAATCACAAATGACATAACGAGAATTTCTTTATTCAATGACAGACACGTCAAACTAAGAAACAAACCTTCCAGTGATAAATGACATATGACATTAAACTTGTAAATAAAACATTCAGGGAACATTATTCTAGGCCTGTAGTTTAGTCACAGAACTCTCTCTGATATATAACGTGATTGGTAGTGTTATGACTCCACATTACATCGAGGACATTAATTTTTCGCTTAAGGAGCTTGGTTCAGATAAAGAGGAGGACTCCATCATCTTCTACATGCAAAAGATATATCCAGGTTGCTAAACATTTGAACTTCATTACATATCCTAAACATTCAATTTGAATTCATCTCATAGATTGTTACACCAATTTAAATAGATGATTGGACAAATTTTTTGGAACGCGTGGGTTGTGAACACCGTAGGAATTTAGAAGATGAAAACAAGACTGAAGATCTTAGACTGTGGGCTTCATTCCGGGGCCAGACATTAAGCAGAACAGGTTCAGTTTTTATTCTATTCTCATCTGGATGTTCATTCAATTATAAGTCATTATGTGACTATTGCAATCATTTTATAACAGTTAGAGGGATGATGTACTACAGAGAAGCCTTAAAATTACAAGCATTTCTTGACATGGCTGAAGAAGAAGGTTTGTAACCAAGTATAAGTGACATTATCCACCAGTATTTTGCTGCCATATTGCAAAGAAATATTAAAAAAAAAATCAACAAAATCAATCATTACATGACTGCTTCTGTTAATGCAGATATTCTTGAGGGTTACGAGACTGCTGAAAGAGGTAACCGGGCATTGTTTGCTCGTCTAGAAGCACTAGCAGACATGAAATACACCTATGTCATTTCCTGTCAATCATTTGCATCACAAAAGACTTCAAAAGATCCTCGTTATCAAGATATGATCGACTTGATGACAAGGTAAGCTTTTACAAGCAAAAAGAGAAATCTGTCTTGCTTCTTGATATTAAATAAGTAGTCAATATCCCTTGCATGCGTGAATTGCCTGCAGGTATCCATCTCTACGTGTTGCTTATATTGAGGAAAAAGAGGAGATAGTGCAGGGTAAAACTCACAAAGTATATTCATCTAAACTGGTTAAAGTTGTCAATGGTTTTGAACAGGTATTTTTTTACAACATGAAAAGCATTACTCTTGGAAATATTGGCTTATAAGAAATCCTTATCTATTACCTCCGAAGACTTTTTTTTCCTTTTAAGGAAAGTATTTTTACAACCTGATTGAATATTTTAATAGACCACAATGCCACTTAAACAGCAGCATCATGAGTTGCAAGTTTTATGACCAAAAGATTATGTTCACCACAATGACACTGCTTGAAGAAGACTGCTTTATAAAAAACAAAAGCTACAATTAGATTTAGATGTTGAAAGCCGAATATTCATTTACTCAATTTATTTTAATTGCAGTAATTGCAATCCAATGGCTATATTTAATAGTTTCTTGTTATGGATGGTGCTATCGCAAGTCATCTTCAATATTTCATTCATGTTTGCTTGTTATTTTGCTATAAAAACATTGAGCTGGCTTTAATTTTTATTGTGCTTATCATGCTTCTATTGGTTTCCTGATCTAAAAAAATCTTTCTATTTCATGACATTAGTGATACTAAAAGAAATATGCAAGCATTATCTCTAAATTCTTGTTTGCATAGTATTTAAGTATTTGAAAAAAAAAAAAAAATCAAGCTCTGCTAGATGCATCACGTTGCTCAGATGTCATGCAGTAGGATCAAATGGTACTCTATGAATGGCTGATTGTTACCAATATGTATCAATATTGTTTTTAGAAAAGTGAAATTTTAACCCTTGACAAAAACAGGACACTACAATCTTCTCAATATATTAATGTTTGAAAAATTGTTCCTTGATGAACTTGATTAAAAAACACTAGATAAAAACCTTAGATTTTTCCTTTGCTTTTGATCTCTACATTCTTATAATGTCCTTCGGGCTTCAACTTGAAAAACGACCAAAGCATAAGTCCATAAGACCACAATGATACAATTAAGAGAATGAGGTTGGAATGAAAATACTCTTGACCATTTTCTCCAACAAACATTGATGTGATGTCATGAAAACAACACCCCAAAAGCACAATTTATAAGGCTAAGGCTTAAAATTGGTTTTCGTTAATATCCCTATTCTCTAGTATTAAATTTAGAAATATTTTATCAAATCAGATGGTTAGCTGCTCCTTTACAGTTATTACAATTTTTAATTATATTACACGCATAGCTAAGTAGTTATTCAGATGCATCATTATTGACTTGATAAGAATGTTGATTCTTTTATAGGCAATATATGAAATAAAACTACCAGGTCCACCGCATCTTGGAGAAGGGAAGCCTGAAAACCAAAACAATGCAATAATATTCACTCGTGGTGAAGCACTCCAAACAATTGATATGAACCAAGTAGGCCTAATTTCTGTTTACCTTTTTACGAATTCTCTATTTACTATCATTATATATAAAACTTGATCATCTCTATTATGTTCTTACAAGTATCTGATTTTATAGGATAATTACTTGGAAGAAGCTCTTAAAATGCGAAACCTTCTCCAAGAATTTCTTCGGCGCCAAGGAAGGCGTCCTCCTACAATACTTGGTTTAAGGGAACACATTTTCACAGGAAGGTTAGCCCTTGTATCCCACAAATTTAAAAAAAAAAAATATTATGATGACAATAGGGGAAGCTGGGCAAGATTCCTTTCATTAGAATAATATACATATTTTATAATATAAACAACGCTAATCACATGTTCCTTGAATGCATGAACATGGTCTAGGTCTAAAAAAGTATTCCATGCTATATGGGCTGACCCTTAACATGAGAAATGTATAAAACCAAATGTGTCTAGAATAGATTATAAATGAGGATAATACATGATACTGCGATGCTCTTATACGTTTTCTCTTTCTTCCATCATTTTCCTTTTCTATTTTACAGTCACATTGGTTTGCTCTGTACTTACTTTTTCCCCTTACTCATAAATGACTTTTACATTAATATTAGAATGGTGTTTAATTAATATATTAATAGGATGTCTTATATGCTCTTTTTAACTTCAGTGTGTCTTCTCTGGCATGGTTCATGTCATATCAAGAGACTAGCTTTGTCACTATTGGTCAGAGGCTTCTGGCTAATCCCCTCAGGTAATAAATGTAAACCGTCATTCTGAAAACGGAAGTAATTAAGATAGGAAAAGTTCATTGAGTGTCGAAGGGTTATTTAGCAAACCTACAATAATTTTGAATTGATACTTCTATATACTTGATTTTTTTCTAGTTGTATAAACAAGTAGTATTGGTCATGCAAGCAAATTGTCTTCTTTGTTAGACTTGTGATTTGGATTTCTCCAATCAAGAGAATTATTTTGACTTTAAATTACTCATTGACATTTTTGCCGGGATATTTTTGTGTAATCTAATTTCTCTTTAGTAAATTAATGGTGATCCACAATTTCATCTACTCCTATTAGTAAATTAGATTTTCTTGCATATATAAATATATGAAATCTGATGAAGTATATTCCCTCATTCTGTTTTATTATATTCTGTTCTGTTCTTCTCAAAAGTCTCTTGCTCCTCTAGATTACTACTATCGTCTCATCACATCACCAATTTTTTTAATGATGTGTTTTAACTCTATTGTTTGCTTAATTATTATTTCTAATGTACTGTCTCACTCAGGGTACGGTTCCACTATGGCCATCCAGATGTATTTGATAGGGTTTTTCATATCACAAGAGGGGGAATAAGCAAAGCATCTAAAACAATTAACTTGAGTGAGGATGTTTTTGCTGGTACGAATTGATGACTTCAAATTTATATTCTGACCACATGTTTGTGATAATGGAGACAGGTACAAATGTTTTTATGTCACGCAGGATTTAATTCAACTTTAAGGCGGGGATGTATTTCCTACCATGAATACTTGCAAATTGGCAAAGGTCGTGATGTAGCTCTAAACCAGATCTCAAAATTTGAAGCCAAGGTAGCAAATGGAAACTGTGAGCAAACTATAAGCCGTGACATATTCCGCCTTGGGCGGCAATTTGATTTTTTCCGGATGCTATCATGCTATTTCACTACAATTGGATTTTACTTCAGCAGCTTGGTAATTTTATTGAACCATCAAATTCCCTTTTTTTTTCTCTTTTAATTGCAATACATTGTTACTTATATGGAATGTTGACATATCCTATTTTTGTTATCTATTTCACTTTTCACTACAAGACATGAAGTAATGGAATTGATAACAAGTTATTCTGTATAAAGCAAATAAACTTTAAGTTCACTATGGTTAATGTCTGCAAATAAGCGTATGTACATGATATCTAGCAGCACATCTTAGATAAAGACAAAGTATCATATTAAGAAATTGAATATAGGCCATTCCCTAAATTCTAAACCTAACATCATCTTGTCTGATGTTTTATAGTATATCATAAATGACAGTGCCATCAAGTTTGACTAATCTAAACTTCTATTGAATTACTCCACAGATTTCAGTGATAGGAATCTATGTATTTCTCTACGGGCAGCTATATCTGGTGCTTAGTGGGTTGGAAAGAGCACTTGTCATTGAGGCTCGGATCAAGAATGTACAGTCCTTAGAAACAGCTCTTGCCTCCCAGTCATTCATACAACTTGGACTTCTGACAGGCTTGCCAATGGTGATGGAAATAGGACTTGAGAGAGGTTTCCTCACAGCCTTAAAGGACTTTGTCTTAATGCAATTGCAGTTGGCTTCTGTTTTCTTCACTTTCGCCCTTGGAACAAAAACCCATTACTATGGCCGAACGCTTTTGCACGGGGGTGCAAAGTACAGACCAACAGGACGCAAAGTTGTCTTCCATGCTAGCTTCACTGAGAATTACAGATTGTATTCAAGAAGCCACTTTGTTAAGGCATTCGAGCTAATGCTGCTGTTGATAGTTTATAACATGTTCAGGAGGTCCTATCAAAGTAACATGGCATATGTGTTGATAACATATGCCATTTGGTTCATGTCATTGACTTGGTTGTGTGCACCTTTTCTTTTTAACCCTGCTGGGTTTAGTTGGACCAAGACAGTAGATGACTGGAAAGAGTGGAATAAATGGATCAGGCAACAGGGTGGTATAGGAATTCAACAGGATAAAAGTTGGCATTCTTGGTGGCATGATGAGCAAGCTCATCTTCGCTGGTCAGGTCTTGGTTCTAGGTTGGCTGAAGTAATGCTTTCTCTCCGTTTTTTCATCTATCAGTATGGTCTGGTCTATCACCTAGACATCTCTCAGCATAGCAAAAACTTTCTGGTTTATGTCCTTTCATGGATTGTGATTGTTGCAATTTTTCTCTTAGTGAAGGTAACTTCTCCATGGCCTCTCCCTTACTCTCTGATGAAATTTAGTTTGGCAAAATCCACCAAATACTACTATTGCATGTTAATAACATAATTAAACATCCATGCAGGCCGTTAACATGGGAAGGCAACTACTCAGTGCTAATTATCAGCTTGGATTCAGATTTTTCAAAGCATTCTTGTTCCTGGCTGTTCTTGCCATCATCTTTACTCTTTCTATTATATGTGAATTGTCGTTGATGGACCTTTTCGTTTGCTGTCTAGCATTCATGCCAACCGCATGGGGATTGATACAGGTAATAATCTTTGGCAACTATACTTACTGTCACATTTTCAATTTGTTTGGCAGATAAAACTGAAATACAGTTTCATAGGTATTTTTGGTACTGTTCTCCAATTAAAATTAGAATTTTATCTTGATAATCTGCATGCAAACATTTGGTATGCAGATTACCAGGACAAAACTCCAATTCTGATTCGAGAACATTAAAAGTACTTAAGAAATTTTACATAAGTCTTATCCTAGTTTAGCATGCTTTTTCCCTGGACTTACATGAAATACTTTTGTTGGTTCAGGTTGCACAAGCTGCAAGGCCAAAGATAGAGCATACAGGGTTGTGGGACTTCACACGTGCACTTGCTAGAGAGTTTGATTATGGAATGGGGATAGTTCTTTTCGGACCTATAGCTATTTTGGCATGGCTACCAATCATTAAAGCCTTCCATGCTCGTTTTCTTTTCAATGAGGCATTCAAAAGGCACTTGCAAATCCAACCAATTCTATCAGGAAAAAAGAAGAAGCCCAGGACTTGATCCTGATTCTTGCACTTGTTTGTGTACAGTCAAGCGACAATGTCTTGATATTCTATAGGAAGATTTTAGGAACTAGATAAAGGTTACAGCATGTATGTACAGTTGCATTCGTATTAGTATAGATAGTCATTATTGTACAAAAGAGGACATTATTGTTTCACAATGCGTAGCTGAATAAGTTGAAGGGAAGGGAAGTAAAACAGCATTTGCTTCATGCAAAGCTCACTATTCTATACTCAAACTAATACATACCATACAAAAATTTGCTCCTTTTATTATCATTTTATCATTATTTTTTCAGATTAATAATTTTCAGATAGTGCAATTTTAATTCCTTAAAATTTTATTGCACATTTGATTTTATATTTTTAAAATTTAATAAATTTGATGCATAATTAGTTTACCATAATTTTTTAATAAAAAATTATCAATATGACATATTACTGATCACGAGACAATAATATACTATTATGATAAATGATGTGGCAATCTAACACATAACTAACGTGACAATTTTTAGTGTGAAATTAACATATTAATGCCTCATCAACATACTGTTAATGTAACATTAATATATACAATAAACTATCACGTCATTTACTACGTTAATATATCAATGTCATATTATCACTAGCATGTTATGTTAATAATTTTTGTTAAAGAAATTACAATAAACTAATAATAAATTAAAATTGTTAAATTTTTAAAACATAAGAGATCAAATGTACAATAATATTTTTTAGAGACCAAACTTACATAATCATAATTATATGAGAATAAAAAGTAAATTTAAACCTAAATTTTTAATTTTAGTTTGTAATAATATGCTCAATTATGTGTCTTGTAAAATATAATTTTTCAAATTATTATATTATATACTAGTTAGAGGGATCAAAACTTGAAAAGATTAAATCTATACATATAGAAATGAAAACAAAATAAAAATATAAAGACTAAAATCTAAATGATTATTTAATAACACCTTTATTATTTGAACACATATAAAGTCAAAGCTATGCAAAATATTTTTTTCATTTTTTTGAATATTTAATGTGAAATTTTAGGCAAATATAATTGTTAAATTTGAACCACACACACTAAAAATTTATAAAATAAATTGTAAATACAACAATTTGTATAATAATTTTTTTTATTTTATCATATAATTAATTATATTTTATATTTCTCTCTTTTTTTCTTTCGTTGTCTTTCTTACTCTTGGTGATGTCGTCCCTATTATACACTCTATTATACAATAGGGAGTGTATAAATGAATGGAAGAGCAGTCACAACCACCTAGTAACAGAGATGATCTCAGGAACCCTTGGTCATGTCGTCCCTCTGAAACATACCCCAAAGACAACGAGGTTGTTGTTGTCGTTGTCGTTCCAATTTTCGACAAGCCCCAACAGAGACACAGCGATTCTGGCGCGTCTCAAACACAAAGACTGGCTCACTCCAAAAGAAGCCACCACTCTCTTAACTTCCCTCACACACCCTTCCTCCACCCTCTCATTCTTCCACCTCTACACCTCTCGCAAAGATTTCCACCCCACTGAACTCCTCTGCACAACTCTTATCTCTAAACTCGCCCAGACCCAACACCTCGCCCCAATCCTCACCCTCCACGAAACCCTCCTCAAACGACGCCGTTTCTCCGATGATTTCTTCTACACCCTCATCAAAGCCTACGCCCACTCCTTCCAGCGCGTGGACCACGCGCTCCGCACCCTCCACGACATGCCATCGCTCCACTGCTCGCCTTCCAAGCGCACGTTCAACTTCGTCCTCAACCTCCTCGTCAACACGCGCCTCTACCCCGCCGCGCATGAGCTCTTCCTTCAAGCGCCGCGACTCGGCATCACCCCCGACGCGTGCTCGCTGAACATTCTCATCAAAGGGCTCTGCGCGCGCAGGGACTTAAACGCTGCGTTTGGGGTGCTGGAGGAGTTTCCCGTGTTGGGGTGTGAGGCGAACGCGCGGACCTACGCGACGCTGATGAAGGGGCTGTGTGAAGAGGGGAGGGTGGAGGAGGCGTTTGAGTTGTTGGAGAGGATGGAGGGTGGAGGGGTGGATGCTGACGTGGCGGTGTATAATGTTTTGATTGGTGGGTTGAGGAAAATGGGAAAGGTGGATGAGGGGTTGAGGGTGTTGGAGGGGATGATGGGGAGGGGTGTGTGTCCTAATGGGGGGTCTTATAATGAGGTGTTGTGTGGGTTGGTGGAAAAGGGAAGGTTTGAGGAGGGTAAGGAGGTTGTGGAGAAGATGGGGGTGAAGGGGTTTGTGCCTAGCTTTGTGGCTTATAAGGGTTTGGTTAAGGGGTTTTGTGAGAGGGGGAGGGTTGGGGAGGTTGAGTGGGTTGTTAGGGATATGGTGAGGAAGGGGTTTGTGCCCAAGATGGGAATGTGGAGGAACATTGTGAAATGTGTTGTGGAAAGGGAAGAGAGTGATGGGTGGGTGGTTGTAGCTATAGATGGTGTTTTGGAGGATTAACTACTAAGGTTTTAAAAAATAGTTTGCTATTGCAATTTTGACTGTGCATCAAATTGTTAACATGCAAGTTTGGAGGATTAACAAGGTTTTTAGAGTCAGTGTGCATCAAAATGTGACTGCATCAGTTGCTTGCTATTTTGACTGTAATGTGAAAGTTTTTGAATCAGTGTATATGCAATTGTGACTACATCAGCCGCCCGTTATTTTGATCACAATGCCAAGGTGTTTGGAGTCAGTGTGTATAAGATTGTGACTGCAACAGCTGCTTGTTACTTTGATCGCAATTTCAAGAATTTTGGAGTTGCTGTGCATGTAATTATGATTGCATCAGTCACATTTATTCACAATTTCCTGTAATAATTATGACTGCAATCACGACCGAAATTTGAAACCTTATTACAACCCCATGATGATACAAGCAGATTCGTTGTGACTTTGTTTTTCAGTCAACATACACTTTGATGCACTTTGTGCTAATTCATGAATATTGTGTCTTTGAGTTCAATTGGCGGACGAGGGAAACCTATGATTGAATATATGTATCTTTCAAGGTTATGGAATTCCAGAGAAAGTTGAACTGCCATTCTCTATGTATGGAGGAAGTTGTAAATTCCTCAACTAACCACATCACTTGTCCTATGATTCTGCACTGGCTCAATTTGTGAGTAAGAGAACTTGGGTGCCTGCTGACGAGTGCATTTGAAAGCACGTGGGAATATTGGAATCTAACAATTTGTTGTATTTCAGACGGAATTTTCAGTGAGAAATAATTTAATTCATCACTAGCATATTCAGAAATGTATCATTAGCCTCGTTAGTAAGCCTATATTCAAGGATACAGAAAATGAACTTCATTATTGTATCACTAGCATATTTAATTTCCTTTTCTTACAAATAAAACATACCGAGGACCATTTAAAAATTGGTTAATATTGGCTCTCTTAATGCTATAGGAGGACAAAATTAAACTGTAAATCATTTATTCTTTTTTTTTCGTGTATATGTAAAGTTATTTACATGCTTACAAACTAAAGCGCTTGAAACACGATCATGTTTATGTAACAAAATCTGTGATAATCACCAGAACTATTACTGCAATCAAAATCTGCCTAGCACTGTAGAGACACTCACTTGGAAGAATGTACAAGAGAACACGGGTATGAAATGCTGAACAACAATAAATATATGCTCGTTGAGACATTCTTTAGTGGGACAAACTGGTAAGATCACTTTTATCTGCCCCTATTTCATCTTTATCATGCTCCAGTTCAGCAGATTTAACAAATTCTTCGGTAGACCTGTCAGGGGAGCATGCATTTTCAGGGTCATCTTTTACATTCGTGATATTTATTGGGGCTTCGTTGTCCACCTCAGTGTTAGATGGAGCTGTTTGAACCACGTTCACCCCGGAATTGGGGGAACCATTGCTACCTGAGACCACAGCATAAGAACCAACTGGAGTTCTTTCATCAATGGGAGACGGAGCTGCAATAGATTCCTCATCAGAAGAGTCAGACTCATTTACTCTTTCTGGAACTGTTGGAGACTCAGCTTTAAATTTCCTTGATTTACAAGAAAGAACGTGCTTCAAGCCACGAGCCGATTTTTCGGCATGTTTTAAAATATTCTTTGCCATATCCTTGACATTTCCCTTGGCAGGGCTCTCAGGACCACTCCCTTCTGTTGAGCCCCCTTCTGCATGAACCTTATTAGTTGGAAAGCCAGAAATGTTCTCATCCATGAGAATCTGCACACCAATCATTCCCTTAGCATTCTGTGACCTAATATTATCATGTGGAGATGGAA
This sequence comes from Pachyrhizus erosus, assembly GCA_026544285.1. NCBI lineage: Eukaryota > Viridiplantae > Streptophyta > Magnoliopsida > Fabales > Fabaceae > Pachyrhizus > Pachyrhizus erosus. Next base: position 23,874 of record JAMLFT010001418.1, read on the forward strand.
TCCCCTCTCCAACAGGACTAGACAGATCCCCCCTTCTACTCCGGTGGAATACTGAGCCAATCTTGTGCAGGCCCCTCCTAACCGATCTCATTCGATGCTTTTCTTCGGGATTATTATCAGGGCTGCTGCTGTCATTGTTCAAGGATCCAGATACGGTTGAATTACCACTGCCAACTGAATCATTAGGCTCCCCATGAATTTCTGTATCAAGGCGCCGACTCTTCCCTTTCCTAGGCTCCCATCTTTGGGAAATTTCACTCCCTGGGTGATGAACCCAAACTCCTGTCTCCCTTTGCCCTTTGATGTCTATAGGCTCGTAGTTATCTGCCAACTTCTCAGATTTTTCAGGTGGAACAGATGAGAAGGAACTATTATCAGTAGTCTCATTTGCTTCAAAAGAATTTTTTTGTTCTTCAAAATCCATTGTTTCCTGGTCACATGTAGTATCAACTCCCTGTACAGATAAAATTCAAAACTGAAATCAAACAAACACCAACCACAGGTCACAAAATATAGGAGCAACTTATTGTCCCTCATGCTATTTTTCATTTTCTTTTGTACTCTGTTCTTATCAGAATGCCTCACTTTATTAAATATTGATAAACACCAAGATATTTAGGAGGGAAATTACCTTTCCATTATCTTCATGAATAGTTATTGCCAAACGCAACCTCCCCATCTTTATGTTCTTAAGTGTCAGCCACATATCATGTCTTTGCCCATCCCTAAAATCATTGATGTTTACAGAACAGTCCCTGATAACAGTACAACATTCAATTATTCCAACGAATACACCAGTGACAGAATAAGTGGCAGAAAATCATGGGAAACATATACAATGTATAAAGGATAGCAAGACAATCAACGATCAAACCATGTGATAGAAAAGAGATCAAACAAGATATTTGGAGAACTATTGTTTCATAGTAAATTGAAACATTCAACCTTCAGAATTACAAGTCAGTAAATCAATCTATAAAAGATTGAAAACGTATAGTCAGTGACAAACAGTTTCTGAAATTCCAGGAGTGATTATCGCGTTTTCAATATAATGAACATTTTCCTTTTCAATAAATACTTTCTCCTTTTGTTTTCTTAACCAATGTCTTAAAGGCAATTGTTTCAATTAACTGATCACATGCACAAATACATTTTTTACAAAATACTAAGTTTATAAAATGGAACATACCCAAGGATATCATCATATAAATGGTCCTTGTCACGAACTACAATAACCAGCACATTGTCAGCCTCCCATGTTATGATGGGAATTTTAAATTCCTCATGCCATTTTGGAGTAAGTGTTTTCCTTTGTATCTTTGTCCGGAATCTGTATACACCCATATGTCCTTTCACATAAGGATCCGCTAATCCTGAAACATAATATAATTTGTTAAGCACAGATAAAAATTGCAAGAAAAGAAGCTCTTGAGAATCCCAGGTAAAGGATAACCATTTAGATCTGATGGCTTCATGTCAGCTGCTTCAATAACTTCTACTTTTGCATAAGCAATGGGCTCCTTCTCATCCACAGAGAACCAAGACTCTATAACATTAAGATTCACAGATGGATGAATATATAATAATAATAATAATAATAATTATACAAAACAAATATGTAATGGATTGCACATGCCATCATATATGAACTCCAGAGTTAAAACTAAAAGATTTGTACAATGAGAAATCTAAAGAGGGCTTTGGAAATGTTCTTCCTTCACTAAAGATATATGTCATGAGAGAAGATCAATGACCAGAGTTTTATGACAACCATAAGTTTCCCCAAAAATCTCCACAACTGAAACCCTCTATTAATGAAACATGAGCAATTCCACAACTCAAATGTTTACGTAAAAGGTTAACCCCCATGCCTACTTGGAGAAACCAAATCCATATGCATGAGGCTTGTTTTAGCAAACTATCTGAGTTCAAATAGGTTGTACAGTCAAAAGATTAGCAGCAGAGACCAGTAAAATTAACATTTAATACTTTATTTGAACAATAATTGATTGCCAGAAACTGGTAGCCTAAATGTTCATGATATGTTGATTAGCACAATACCTAATGCTTATTTAAAAGAAAAATCACCAAGGTTACCAATACCAAGTAATTTGTTAGTACAAAAGTCTATGAAAAGCATTACATATATTTACCTGGATGTGGTGAAACAAATTTCTCAACATCAACAACCAGCATATTTGGCTGCAAAAATTCCAAACTTGTAAATATAGAAATAAATAATTAAAAAGCTACAACAATTTTCTAACAGCAGAAACAACTAAAAGCTGCGAAGATTTATAACACATTTGATATTTTTATCACATCATTTCAATACCTCAAGAAACCAACATTAGAAAAATATACAACAATAACAAGATGGGAACAACACAGAACAAGCTTCACCTCAACAAGGGTCTGTTCAAAAGCAATAGACAGCAGCTTATCCTGATAAAAGAACACATTCAGATAACACAAATTACTTACAGCATGAGCAAATAAAAATTAATGCAGATTTTGCCTAAAATCAAGGTATACGTACTAGCCACCCAGCAATGCCTGGAAGTTCAGTCACATCAAGCCCATGAGTAAACATAGGTTTGACAGTCATTTGAAAATATGGCGGCTCAACAAAGCATACCCGCAATCGACCAATAAACGGCCAAGTCGGAAGAAACTTCACCCCAACTAAGATCTACAGAATAGACAAATAAAATATAAAATAATATTAATAATAATAAAAACAATAATATTTAAAAATTTATTTTATTCCCTCTTTTATCTCCTAACTACCTGAGAAGAAATTTATAAAATCTGCATTAGCTTTGAACTATACAAACCTCATAATGAATTATTCACCAAGTCTTTCATCAATACTGCTAACTAAGGAATAATAAAGGTGAAAGTAACTTGAAAAAATACAGACAACAAAATAACTTAAAAGTATAATTATAACCTTTATGGTCAGACTTAAGGATGGTGGAATATTTAATTAAATATAACAAACACTTGGGGGCACATTTGGTCTGAAAAAACATTTTCAGTTTTCTTTTTTTTTTTATTCACAAATAAGAAACAAAAAATCTGTCTACACTTTGTTTCCTATTTAGAAATATTTGAACAACCATTTACAGTTTTCAGTTTTTTTGTATTCACAAATAAGTACAAAAAAAAAGATGCTTTCACTTTGTCTCCCATTTACAAATATTTGAACAGGATAAGTCTTAGAAAATGACAACAAAGTGAAAATAAAAGTGGCATTTTTATAATTACGTTTAAAAGATAGAAAATGAAAACAAAACATTTTCTCAAACCAAAATTCTAACTTTCTCCATCATCCTGATATTTCTTCTCTTAAATTAGAATTACTAAACTATTTCAATGTTAACTAACAAAGTGCAACACTACCCCACTCAATATCATCTCTTTCTTCAGTATAAAAGACAATTTATAAGAATCAAACAACATGTGAGAAATATTAGGAATTTCCCTGAACCCAAGCTTGTATCCATTAACTTGTATTGAGTAAATACTAGATAAAAGAATTTTAATATTCAACAAATGTGTCACTGTAAAATCAAAATTCCATTGTCATACCTTCCCTTCAACATGCATTCCCGTAATGTGCAGTTTTGCCCACATTCCAAAGCCCAATCTTTTTCTTAGTTTCACAGCAAGTATTGCACTCATATCATCAGCCGTGAGAAAATTCAATCCTAACTCCAAAACCTACATGTATCACACATAATATCTAAATCAAACCTACAAAATTTCATACACATCTCTTTATATGCTGCTTTAAATATCACATACCAAGTGGTCATCATCACTCTGGCGAAGAACCCTAATGTCAGTTAACAAAGGTGGGTTTCTTCCCAAGTATAGGTGCTGAACAACAGCTTCTTTCTGCAAATATACTACACAGATATCAATTTCTGATCACACCAAAAGTCAAAGTAACAATTTTATATTCACACCAACATAAAAATAACCAAAACATCCAAGGGACCAAAAGAGGGAAAAACTGCAACTTTCTTTATCAAAATTGCATAGAGAATAAGAAATTCATATCAAATAATTTTCAAGAAAATTGTCAAAACTCATTGTTTGATAAAGCACAATCAAAGACAAGTAACCAAACAGTTTGAATCATACAGCAGTCCAAGGTTTGTACTTCTCTAAGAACCACGGTATGATAGGGAATAATATCTTCTGAGAGGCAATCTGTTCCATACATATAGGCCATATGTTTTCAACAGCATGGTTCAACCACCGGACTGTTTCAGAATCAGAAAGCACCTGAAGTACAATAAAGGACATTATGCAAGTTATATCAGTAAACAATCATAGCACAATCCTTGGTGATTAGAATACAACATCTCAAGTTGAAGCTTCCAATGATAAAATAACAGATACTAAAAGAACTGAATATTAATTTGCCAAAGAAAAAATAAATATATATAATATATATTAATATATTAATTTCCTACTGGGGAGTATTGTTTCTTATTCTCATAGTTTTAGTCATTTCATCCTTCAATTAAGTCGTATAATTTTATATTCATCATCAAATGGAAAGTATTGTTTTGAAAGAACAAAAAGAAAAGAATCTTGGACTATCATCCAAGAGAACCTTATTGATAAGTAATATGGTACTACAAATCCATTCAAAACGCTTCTGTCTTAACTTTGTCTCTTCTCTCAAGGTCAACTTCTGTTTCAAGTTGAGGAAATGGTTTAACTTCAAAGAAGAATTTATTCAGACAACAGTTTCCTTTTCTTCATTGAGCACGTTCATTTCATTTACTTTTCAAACTTATTAAGTCACCATTTCGCCTTCAAACCTCATGATCCACAAAATCAAATAACCACTCTAAAACCAGCAGAATTACCCTTCTTTGATTAGCTTGCTTCCTCTCCTCAAACTGCAACTTCTTCCGCAGCCTCGTAACATAACGCTCGTGAACCTTCCCAAAGAAAAAAAAAAAAAAGTCAAAAAAACAACAATATTTCACATCCATTTCTCTACCCTTTGAACAAACACAACAAAACAGGCAAAACCCACAACACGATTCCATTTCCAACCCCCCATTTTTTCTTTCTTTTCCACATCACCAACTAATCAATTAAAAAAGTAAAAACAAAGATTAAAAGGCAAACAAAACAAATAAAGAATATCCAAAAGTTGCCAAAACTCCAATCACGATCCTCACCAGAAAAAGATAGATCAAAGCTACAAAATAAACAACCGTGTGACACCAATTTAATGCAGAGAGAATCCATAGCCCAATAAGCACAATCCCCACATGATGCAAGATTGAAACTTCCGTTATATCCATCCCCTTCAAACCCCAAAAATAAAAAAGTAAAAATCTTCAATACCACCCCTTAACTAAGATCACCACTCCTTGCACCAAAGTTCCAAACTTTATAGACACCCATTGATCCAAATCCAATCCTGAACCTGATAACACGCGAAATGCATGCCCATCAAGGAACCCCAAAAAACTCTTGTATTAAAAAACTTAATCCGGGGCCCCCAACCCCACTCGCCAAAAGAGGATAAATAATTGAATATTCAAATCCAGAAAAAGATACTGTACTGTGGTGACAACAACTTGGAAGAACAGGAATTTGTGTCAAAAATACGAAGAATTTCAAGATTAAAAAAATGATTAGATAAAGTGGAGAGGTTAAGGTAAAGTCTAAAGTTTGAAAGAGTGTGTCCCAATCAGGGAGGGGCCAAGGGGGATTGAACCTTTGAATATTGTATTGATTATGAGCAGTGAAACGATGCCGTAATAGGGAAGTAACGCTAAAAGAAGAGTAGTAACTAGAACTAGAATGGAACAGAAGGTTACAACACCTAAAAGTAACCGCTTCTTCGGTAGTTGCAAAATGCTGACAACGGAGGCATTGTTTAATAGATACTAGTAGATAGATTGTTTGTAATAAAATATGTAGTATATTGTTCAATTTTTAATATAAAAAAGTTAAAGAGTAATTTTAAATCTTCCAACAATATGTTTTTATTAATTTTATTATTTCTTGTATATATTTTTCTTACTATGTTTAAGTACAAAATATCAACCTAAAAATGCATTTTTGTTAATAATTAATTTTTGTCAATTAAATCTTAAAAATTAATATAAATAATATAAAACAGAATAATATTATAATTTTTTATATTTTTAACATATAAATATAGTTATCTTATATTTTTAATATTTTTAAAACATTAGAAATGTTTATATAAAGAATATAAAGTGATGTAGAATTATTGTGAATATGTTTAGATTAAAATTTGTAAAATTAAATTTAAATTTACAAATTAAATTTATAAAAATAATTTAAATGTTGTTTTATAAAACTAACCTTTTAGCAAAAATTTAACATGTTTAAAATATGTTTCATAACCCCCAAAAGTATGTTTAGATAAAAAAAAAAAAAAAATACTAGCAAAGAGTGTTTTTGTAAACGTACATTCAACCTTCATTTACCGGAGAGTCAAATATACATTAAATTTAATGTAAGTCGAATTTTTAAAGTAATTAAATATATGAAAAAATTAAATTTATTCTCAAAAAATGTTTTTTTAACTCTCAAAAATATGTTAAATAGCAAAAAGTTTTCTTTTTTTTAACGGCTAACCAAAATTTCAGTCAGTTTATAAAATTTTAAAGTAATTTGACTAGCACGTGTCAACAAATGCTGCTCCAACTATAACGTGTCGGCATTGGGGGTTTTCTCTTTTTGATAATAATAATAATAATTAATAATAATATGTCGACAGTGGGTTTTAATTGACTGAGAGTGAGTTTCCAATATGGACCAACAAATTTCTGTTTTTTTTTTGGAAAAAGTAACTATAAATGTTTCAATAATATTATTAGTTAATTATTTAATTCATTAAATATTGAATATTTCTATATTTTTAAAATTCACTCCTGAGTTATAAATGTTAATACCCATCTTGAGAGTCTTTTAAAAATTATTTT
>JAMLFT010001419.1:0-30911 GCA_026544285.1 Pachyrhizus erosus
AAAAAATTTCCTGCTCAATTTTATAAAAAAAAAAATTTACTTAGACTTCTTTCTATTTATTATTACAAATAAATATACTTATTCTAATTATCTTAATAAATATATTTGCAAAGTTTTGTTAATAAACATATTTACTTTAATATGTATCACTCAAATTTACATAAATGTGTCGTTTAAAAAAGTATTTTCTTTATAAATAATATATATATATATAATTTAGATTTAGAATTAGAATAGATATCATATACATACATAATTTTAACAAAAGATAATAATGATGAAAATATTTTAAATTATATTTTGTAATTTTTGGTTGTCCTTTAAAATTTTATGTCTTCATTTAAAGAAAATAGTAAATAGTATTGTTTTAAAAAATATATGTGTCTACAGGGGTCAAGAGCATTTAGTCTATTTCATATTAACTAGGACAAATTAATAATTTCAAGTAACTTTTATTCAAAAAAAAATTTAGATTAATGAAATAACTTTATAAAATTATTCTACACTTAAAAATGCAACTTGGGTAAAAATATATATATCAAAGGGATACTTGTTGAGCCTACACAGTTAATTAAAAATATTTTCGTTATTTTATCATTCTAACTTTATTCTACAAAATGATTAAAAATCAAATTCAAATAATAATCAATAACTTAAAACCAAATGTCTTTCAAAATTGTTGATTTTCCTTTAGATTTTTTTAAAATATAAATTTTTAAATTAAAAAATAAAAATAGGTAAAAATAAGAGTGTTATATTATATATTGCAATCTAGTTATATAATATATTTTTTTAATAAATATCTTATTGTTAAGTTTAATTATATTTTTGTCTTTAAAATTTGGAATAAATTTTATTTTGGTTCCTGGAATTTAAAAAGAATTATTTTAATCTTTTAAATTTAAAAAATCTATTTTTAATCCTTATACACTTAATTTGAAGGACTAAAATAATTTTTAAAATTTTTTGTTAGTCCTTTAACAATAAATTTTAATAATTAAAATCATATTTTTTAAATATGAGAGATTAATTTTTTAAAAAAATTAACATACCAAAATAAATTTTATCTTAAATTTCAAAAATTAAAAATATAATTAAGAATTTGTTGTTGAGACAATTTTATCCAAATATAAAGTGAAATAACCAAATTTAAAATAGTTGAAGTGTACAATTCATTTCAAATTAGGTTGACTTAATTACAAAACAAAATAATAAGATGAAGTTATTTTTTAAACATATTAATCAAATAAGGTTGTTTTTGCTATGTCATATGAAAATCACTAAGCTACGTGATGGTTTATAATCTCACAGCTATACTAGTGGACAATTTTTGTTTTTTTTTTAAGTCTGTCAAGTGGATGTCATAAGTCTACGTGGCGACTTCTATGAAAATTAAAAAATAAATACCAAAAGATGTTATAAATATAAAAATTAAAATATTACCTATAAATATTATAAAAATGACAAATATTTTTTTAGATATTTGAATAATTTATAAATGTTATTAATTTTAAGTAGTGCAAATTTTTTATTGGGTGCAAAATGTTTAATTTATAAAATTGATTTAATTTAGTTAAATTTGTCATAAATGTTTGGGAAACAAATTAATAAAAATAAATAGAGAAAAGATATTAAAAATAATAAATGTAAGAATTAATGTAATACCATGTGGAAACAAATCATATTTTAATGGTCTTGATAAATTCAGGTTGTAAAGAAATGTGTTGAGTGACTAAAGTAAGACAAATGGTGTATTTGTTTGTACTTATTTAAAAATATGTAATTATATAATTTCTTTGTTGTGTTTATTTAAATTTTTTATTTTTAAATTTTTTTTAAGAATTAAATTTTATCTATCTAAAAAAATACCTATTTTAAAAATATATTTCTATGAATTTTTTAAAATTTAAATGATTTATTACAAAATTACAAACAAATTATTAAAATGAAGTTATTTTGAAACATAATAATCAAATAAGATTATTTTTATTACATTCAATAAAAGTTGATAACCTACATGCCCATCCATAGGTTATAAACTATATTGACTATTTTTACGTGACATGTTACATATGTAACTATTTTTTTTTTTTTTTACAAAAAAATGTTTGTCAAGTAAATTTCACATGATGACTTGTTTGTAAATTAAAAAAGAAATCTAAAAGTTGTTATAAATAATAAGATAAAAATATTACTTAAACATTAAATTTTATGAAAAAAGGTCAATACTTTTTTAAATATTTGAATAATTTATAAAATATTTTTAAAGTAATTTAAATATTTAATTGTTTAAAAAATATCTAGTTTAAATATTAAGTCCATCAAAAATATCATAAATGTTTGAAAAAAAAATTATAAAAATAGTAAAAATAAATACCATGCAAAAACAAATCATGTTTAATGACCTCGGTACTTTTACAAAGTTGGTTCAATAAATTTTCATTAACTTTGAAGATTAAATATTTGTTGTAGTTAATTGATTAGTAAAAAAATTATAAGATTTTATTGTTTTTTAATCCTTCAAGTATTACAGTAATATAACTTTATTTTATTGAGTTTCAATTGTGTTAATTATGTTTCTCAAATATCGTAAATGTATGATTTTAGTCTTTTAGATTTTAATTGTATGATTTTACCCCCTTAAGTTTTATAATTATACAATTTTAATCCTTTAAATATCACAATTGTCCGGTTTTAATCTCTTGAATATTACAATTATGTGATTGTAGTCTTAAAAAATTAATTCCACATCACACAATTGTGATATTTGAAGGGTAAAAATCACATGATTGTGAAATTTAAAGGACTAAAATCGCATAATTAGAATTTGAAAGCCTAAAATTACATGTTTGTTATACTCAAGATATTCAATTGGCATAATTTAAATATGAGAGACTAAAATTGCAAACTTATAATACTTGAAAGACCAACAGTGCAATTAAGCTAATATATATATATATATATTATCCAATAAATAAAAGAGATAAAGCTTACTATATGTGACCTTTTGATAAAGAAAAATCACAAGTGCATGATTGTTGTTAATCTTTGATCCTTGATCTTATCAATAGGGATCGCATTTTTGAACTTGACAATAATCTCAATTAAAATATAAAGTAAAATAATTGGGAAAGACTTAAATTTAATTTAGAAAAGAATTAAACAACTTAATTGAAAAATAGAGGTAAAAGATGATAAAGATAAAAAAATAAAAGCTAACAATATTTTATTTAGATTAAATTTTGGATTTGGATGATTACAGGATTGAGGTTTCACTTTAAGACTTTTTGTTCAATTGATCTAACAATTCAAAGTTCTTCCTAATTTTTCTTTAATGACGAATTAATATAAGGTACTTTTTGTTTTCTTTCAAGTAACAAATCCATATCTAATTGAATTTATCTCAACTTTTGTGGTGATTTGTTTAATTAAACTTTGTATGCTTTTTATTAATTCATTTTACCTACCTAAGATTAATTTTACTACCGTGAATCAAAACCTATGTTGTTTTTCTCGTGTTTCCAACGTGTAAGTTCACATTTCAATTCATCCTCCTTAAGCATCTAAAATCATGCAAACAGTAGTAAAGCACTTAACGTGTATAAAATCAATAAGAGAATAATTAAAAGAATAGAATTGGAAGGAACCTCAAAAAACTATATTAACACAAACAAGTGTCAAAGACTATGCCCTAATCCCAAAATAAAAGATGATTACTCACCCATAACCATTAAAACTAGAACATGAAAAAGAAAGAACACCAAATTGTAACTAAGAGAAGAGGTAAAGGTGGAATCCTAAGTTTTTACTCTATGACGTCAATGTGTTAATCTCTCTAAATAATTCCTAAATTAGACTCTAAAAACATATTTGAAGACATTGGTCAAAAGTCTATAATGTCAAATTACAAAATAAATTTAAAAATAACAAAACATGAAATATGATTGTGTTCACACCTTCATGATAAATGTCACGGGGTCATGATCTTCTCGATAAATGTTATTTGGGATCTAACTTTAATGTTTGATCATAGGGTCATGATCTTGATCACAACCCCATGATCTTCTTTATATTCAAGTCTTTTATGCTTAAACTTATTTTTTCAAACTTCTTTTGTAAATAATGGTCTAAACTAAAATGGAAACAAGACAAATACTGTGACAAGTTCTAAAAGCACGAAACACTTAAAATTAAATGAAAAACAAGTTAAAAAATGTAGATAAATGCAACTTGTCCTAGTCAAAATCTCATATAAATTGACCTAAAATGCAACACATCAAATAACCTCAAACTTAAAATTTTTCTTATCCTAAAGCAATATTTATGGCACTATTAAGATTAGGGATACCAATGAAACAATTTTAAGCACAAAAGTAAGTCACAATCATGCATAAAGATGATCTTAAACAAGTTCAATTAGAGCTTGTTATTCTTTTATCAATGCTAACATTAAAGAAATCGTTCATTTTTCCATACTCTAAGTGTTTAGGGACAATAGAAATTTCACACCCAATTTACTTATTTGATGTAACTTATCATAAGCTTGACAAGGAAACATGCCTCCACTGATTATTCCAAATACATTAATGAATCACAAGGACTTTCATTGGTGGTAATAGGGACAAAGGTGAAACTTTTTAGAAGCAATTGAAAAATCAAAGGGACAATTTTATCATTAGTATCCAATATCCTATGCGAGAATATCAAGCCTTCCAGCATTTCAATATAGGGGTATCTTTATGAGAAACCTTTAATTTCTTATACTTTAACATTATTTGGAATCATAATATATACATATGATAATTGGTTTGTTTTTTTTTTGTTCACCCTTTTGGGAGTTTAGGTTTTCACTTTTTTTTTCACCATTTTTGGAGTTTAGGTTTTCACTTATTCTTCTTTTTTTAGGGACAACACCTTTTCATTAGCGCAAATTTTTGGATGAAAATTTGCATCAATTGAAAAATCCCACAATTAATAGAAAATAGGTACTAATGAAATAAATATTAATGTATAGATTAAAAAGATCAATTAATGGAAACATTATCGCAAACTCCAGGATTAGAAAAGAAATTACCTAATTGCCTTGATCATTTCTCATTTTTGCAATAGAAAATTACAACCTCAACCATGTTCCAAGTCAAGTTTTAGAGGACACAACAATGAGATATGCACACTCAAGTTATGGAAGGAGATCGTCTTTATTGTTTTAGCTTAAATTAGTGTCAACATTTAATCAGGAAACTCATGTTAATTCTCAATTTGGTTGAATAATATCCATGTTTAGTTTCTATAACAAAGTTTAATATGTGGGCACCAAGTTCAATGAAATACCATAAGAAATATTATCAGGCACACAGACATATCATGATGTTTTAGGGTGATTGATGCAATTATGCATATGTTAGATTATTAACAATCCTAAACAATATGCAAAACAAAAAAATATGCAAATATGATTCCTAATATGCAATCCAATGAACAACAACACTTTAAAAATCCCAAACTTAAAAATTTACATTATTCTCAATGTAACTTAAAGATATAGGAGAAATGAAACAATTTCAATGTAAAAGAGAAGAATGAGATAGAGAAAAGTCATTAGTTTTATGTTTTTTTTTTATGATTGCCCTATGATGGAAATCATGGTCCTGTGATCTTCTTTGACATTGAAGTCTTCCTTTTTGCCCAACGATCACAACTCATGAAGAAAGTCATGGCCCCATGATCTCTTAATGTTGAAGAGCTTGAGAAATTTTTATACTTATCATGGACCTGTGATGAAGGTCGTGGTCCCATGATCTTCTTTGACATTGAGAACCTCATTTGTTCAATGCAATAACATGGGTCCATAATGATAGTCATGACTCCATGATTTTTTTATTATCTTGTTTAAAGGGAAGTATTTGTGTTAATGTATTCATGAAGTCCAAAACTACTTATAAGGTAATAACATAGACAATAAATAAAGCGTAAAGTTAAACAATAAATTAAAGGAAAATAAATGTAAATATAAAAGGAATTGGGTTGCCTCCCAATAAGTTTTTGTTTAACATCATGAGCTCAAAGCTTTTAAGCATCATTATCTCATAGTTGGTTAAAGAGTGAAAAATGTCACTCCTTTCTTACTTGGTTTTCCTTTTTCACTCAAAACCTTGAGGTTCCCTAATTTACGGTGTAAGGAGGGACGTAAGGTTCCTTATTGATAATGCATGTTTTCTTTGGATTATCTTTTGTAAGATGCCTAGAAGATTGTTCTTTAACTAAGCATAACTTTGATGAATCCTTAATAGGACACTTAGTCGCTTTTTCTTTTCCCAATTTGTCCAATAAGCAAACTTGAACACAAAATTCTTAACAACTAGGAGATTGTTGGCTTCAAACAAATAAAATTCAATGATGTTCTCCCTCACAGTTAAAGAAAACTTATATTTATTTACACTTATGTTAACATCTAATGTTGCTAAGAAGGGTCTACCTACGATAATGAGGGTTTGAGAATCTTCCTACATTTTTAACACTACAAAATCACATAGAACAAAACAATCTCTTACCTTAACAAGAATATCCTCCACAATTCTCACTAGTTTCTTAACGAATAAATCCATCATTTGTAACGACATATTGGTGGGTTGTAACTCTCCAATACCAAATTTCATATAAATAGTGAGGGGGCATCAAGCTAACATTAGCACCCAAATCATACAAAGTTTTTTTTAACTTGGTTGTACCAATAATACATGGTATAGAAAAACTATGTGGGTCCTTTAACATGTGAGCCAAACTGCTCTAAACAAAGGTCATAGTTTCATGCTCATTAGTCTTTCTTATGTTAGCTAAAGTATCCTTTATAAACTTAGCATAAATTGGAATCTATTGCAAAACTTCTACAAAAGGAATATTGACATAAAGTTGTTTAATCATCTCTGAAAAATTTCCAAATTATTGGTCTAGCTTAAACCTAGCTACTCTTCAGGGAAAAGAAATGAGTGATTGGTAAGGTTTTGGGGTATTTTTTTTAGGCAATTTTTTATTTCTATGATACCTTATTCTCTTTTTTTGTCACCCTTGAAAAAATATTATAACTTTACTTCTATCTCTTTTTCCCCCTTCACTTTTTTATAAGACATAAGATTGTTTAACTATTTCCCATTCTTTAGGGTTATTGTATTACAATGTTGAATGTGATTAAGCTTAGGTTTACTGGAAAACTTACTTCGGTTTTAACTTGAAGTATGAATGAATTAAGTCATTTAAGAGCTTTGGTTCTTTAGATTTTTGTTGTGAAGAATAATGTCTCTATCTTCGTGGTTAACTCCTTGATAAAATTACCCATTATATCATTCACTTGCTTATGATTGTTCATAAATCCCTTTTTTAGGCTTTCCAATTTTGGCAATAATCATTAAAAAACCTTAGAATGACTTATGGTCTTGATTGCCTTGGTCTTTGTTGAAATTTAAAGATTGCTTAAAGTGTTATTGTTGGTAACCACCACCTTAATTTCCTTGCCCTTGGTGCTCTAGTAGGAAAATTTTGGATAACTTATCCATCCTTCACTGTATGTATTAGAGAAGGGGTCACACCTTGGCGTTCTAGGTTGGTTGTAAAAATTGTAGGTTAAAGCCACATTTTTCACCTATTTCTCTTATTCTACAAACATCATCGTTGGACACTCCATAGTTAGGTGTCTACACATCCCACAAAGTTTCACAACAAGGACGATTTGCATTCATAACATGTACATTGACTTTATTCATGTTATTAATCTTTTGACTCAATGTTTGACTTTTGCCAAAAGCAAATCAACATTATTCACCTTATATCTGCCATAAGTAGCTCTTTGTGAGGTGACTTTTCTCTCATTTTTCCACTAATCATAGTTTGCAACTATAACTTCCAAGATAACAATGTCTTCGTCTATTGGCTTATTCATCAATGACCCACCAATTACAGAGTCTAAGGTCATGACACTTTGGTTGTTTAATCCTCAGAAGAAGAATTGAATTGTCAACCATTTATTCAACCCATGTTGTGGGCATGCCTCCAAGTAGCCAATATCGCTTTCATACTTTATATATTGATTCACCATCTTCTTAGTAGAAATTGGCGACTTGCTTTCTCAACTTTTTTATTCTCTAAGGTGGAATTTTTTTTTTAAGAAGGTCTGCTAACATGAGACCCAAGTGTCAAGTGTTTCTCTAGGTGTCATTCTTAACCAAACGTTTGCCTTACCACGCAGGGTAAAAGGAAATAGATAAAGCTTCATTGCATCAATGATATTATTTGTGAAGTTTTGGATTTCACAAATTTTCAAAAACTTTTCAAGATGATCATTTAAATCCTTTAGTGGTAGACCACCAAATTGATTTTATTTCAATATGGTGGGAAGAGCTCCTAATATAGTAATATTAACTTTCGCGTTGTAGGTTGGAAAATCGCAAGTTACAAGGATAGAATATTCCCTTAGTGGCCCATTTTGTCAAATTTTGGCTATAAAGTTTGTCCTTATTTGTTCCCTTCTTCTTTTATGGGAAGTTCTTTCCATTTTAGGGTCTTCTTCAACTTGTTCCCCATGTCAAAGCAACTTGTGCATACAAAAAAAAAAGTGTCGTGCAAGAAGGTAGAAATTGTGATATTTGAAAAAAAGAATTAAAATAAAATAAAAAAGAATTAAGGTGAGAAAAAATAATTAATTTTTATTAAAAATAAAAATAATCACTAATTCCAAATAACACAAACCCTAACAATGATGATAAAAACTTGATAAAGGAAAATTGTAAGTACACGATCATTATTAAGTAATAATATTGAATACACTAGGACCATTTTTTTAACTAAACAATTATCTCAATTAAACTAGAAAGTAGAATAATTGAAAAAAATTAAATTAAAAAAATTAATTGAAAGATAAATGTAAAAGATGATAAATATAAAAGATAAAAACTAAAGAGAAATTTGGTTTATATTAAAATTTATATTTGGATAATTTTAGAATTGAGGTTTCTTTTCAAGACTTTTTGTTAAATTAATCTAACAATTTAAGATTCTTCCTAATTTTTCCCTAATGACGAATTAATCTAAGGTAATATTTGCTTTATTTCAAGTAAAAAAATATATGTGTCTAATTGAATTTATCCCAATTGTCGTGGTGATTTGTTCAATGAAACCTTTTACGCTCTTTACCAGTTCATTTTATTCACTTAAAATTAATTCAACTATTGAGAATGAAACCTAAGTTCCTTTCTTATGGTTCCAATGCATAAGTTCACATTTCAATTTATCCCTAAGTGTCTAAAGTTATGCAAATAATGACCAAATGTCTAATATGTATAAAATCAATAAGAACAAAAACAAAAAGAACAAAATTGAAAGGAACCTCAAATAACTAGATCAACATAAACAAGTGTCAAAGACTATACCTTAATACCATAATAAAATATGACTACTCATACATAACCATTAAAACTAAAACAAGAAAGAGAAAGAACATCAAATTTGAATCAAGAGAAAAGGTAAAGGAGGAACACTGACATGTTTGACTTTCTAAACCAAACAAAACACACACAAACTTGTCAATAAAAATGATAGAGAATGAATGAACAATACAATATATTTAATTAAATATAACTTATGATACAATGTGTGATCTATTGTATTAACCATGACAAATAACTAATATAAAATTGATATGGTACAATCTACTTAACTTTTACATAATAAAATAAGATATTGTAAATAATTTTGGTTTAACTTCCATTGTCTAAAACTACTTAATTTAAAAATATTTATCTCAAAAGGTACCCACTAATTGTAACATTGCATAATATTGTGTATAGTAAAGTTTCGAGCAAACAACTTCTAGCAACATCTTTATCTCAAATATTCTAACATATTGTTAAAGTTTTAAGTAAATTTAAATATTCATCTTCATAATAAAACATTTTAAGATGATTGTGTTTAGACAAATAACCAACTAAAGGCCTTTGATGTTTTATTTAACAAACAAATGGTTAAATTTTCAAATTAATTATGAAAAATCATGTTCTAAAATAAGTCCTTAGAAACAAATGGTAATTGGGTCACATTGATAACTTTAAAGGCCTTGGAAACTTCATGTTTGATTATTGGGTTGAGGAGGCTTGTAATAAGCTTAATAAGATAAGGTGGAGCTTTAGCGCAATTATTTAGTAATAAACATAATCAACAAACACTGTGAAACCTACACCTTTGAATTTGAATGCCTTAATACCACTAGAATGCTCTTAAGCTTGAATAATCTTCATTAGTTCACAACCTATTTTGTTCCAAAATTGCTTACTCCAATGTGTCTTTTACACATTTTACTCCATACACCTTTGATATTTTAAGATAAATAAAAGTACTTTTCAAGCTAACCATTTAAAAAAAAAAAGCTACAATATATAAAATGGAGCGTAAAGCAGTGTCTTAGGAAGAATTCAAGAGTTGCATGGTAATTCATTACACCATTAGTTAGGCTAGGTCCATTATTGGCTTAAAACATGTCATAACCTTCATTGGATTCACATTAATGTTAAATCCCAAATCAAGTGGACTAGTCTCTTAATGCCCAATATGTAGAGGTCGAAGCTCATTTTTTTATCATAAATGTATTGTTATGATAACTAAATCATGGTTCTCGATTTCCCTAATTCATGCAATAACTTTTGAATTCTTTTAGTTTGTTAATCCCACATTTTCCTTATTTGAGTTGTTAAACAATGTGGATACTAGGGTGATTTTAACCTATTAAGTAAAGACCATTTGATGTTTTTTTTAACTTGACTTTTACAAGCATGAATCATGTTTCCCTCTCTTGTTACATTGATATCCTTAGATTGAGTGGACATAATTTTTGGAATAGTAAAAACTTGTATATTATATTTCATTATGCATATTTGTTTCCTTTTTTTTTTTATCTCATTGTCTAAGATCCATTCTAGTACTAGGCCTTTCATTTTATGTGACATAACCATCCAACCAACGTTTAATAGCTTTTAAAAATTTAGGCGTATTATCTTGTAACAAATTTGGCTTGATTGTGTAAGAATTTTGTTTTCATTCTTCAATCATGACTATTGTTGCATTGTTAGCAAGTGAAATAGTGTTGCCATCGGTTGTTATGGATTAAAGGAAGGAAACTAAAGATATTCATAGGTGAATAGTCATAACATCCACACTTCGAATGCATAATGTGAAGCTCCCTGTATACAACCTCATATTGGTTGACATTTGCTTGGACTTTAACTATAATAGACATATTAAAACATGTTTTCATGCATACTTTGATAATTTTTTCTCTTATTATTTAAAGTATTGACATCCATTTTAACAAATTTTCATATTAGACAACATAACCAAATTAAGAAAAAAATGTAATTTAGATGTAATTTATATATTTAAAAGTTAACCAAATTGGAACAATATGTGATTCTAATGAAATTTATGTGAAATTATTAAATAAATAGTAATATCATATATTTTTTATTTTTAAAATAATTTTTCTTGTTATTTTATTAGAAACATTAAATAAAATACATTTAATATTTTGAAAAGTTAAAAAACATTTAATAATTTATTTATTAATCAATCTTTAAACATTAATAAAAAAAATTTGAAGGATGATTTAGAATTTAATATTTCTTTTATCTAATTAGTAAGGTAATTAATAAAAAGATTTGGGTAAAAGATTTAGAATTAGTGAAATAAAAAATGAGAATAAACCCGATTAGTAATTTCTATAAGTTGGTTTATGAAGGTGGCTCAAACATGTTTGCGTCTTGCTAGTAACATGGGAGGAATTTTTATATTTTATTATTATTATTTATTTGTAAAAATCGAATTTAAGTAACAAATTATTACAAATCACATAGTACATTACTTAATCAACTAGTGTTGTACCACGTGTAAAAAAATAAACTCTCGTTTTAGTACATTATTATTATTATTATTTTCATGTATCTTATTTATTTTTTAGAATCTGCTGCGAGTGGGAAATAATGGGTATTCATTCTATGAAAAGTGTGTAAAGGTGTCTTGTTATCTTTTTTCTAGTAAATATAAAGAGAGAACTTTGGGTAGCTCGAAGTCTCGAACAACAACAAACGCATATTATCCCCGTCCACCGGCGCAGTGTAGGCGCCACACTAAAATGCGCGAGCAACTGGTCCCAATCAATGGCCACAGCACTAACCTGCGCCTATGGTGCGGTGCTGTGCTGTGCTGTGCACCGAACTCAGAAGCAGGCACGGCACAATAGTAGGAAAAAGACGAAACAAACAAAAGAAACACCAATTAATCAATTAATAATTCATTAATTAATAACATGACACTCTCATATATATAACCATAACTAAAAAAAAAAAACAAACAAAAATCATTCATATCCCCCTTTGTTTCTCTATTCTCTCTTATTTCTTTCTCTTTCTCTCTTCTTGTGTGTGTCTTTCGTTGAAGCCTAAACGAAACGAGAAGAAGAATAAGAACGAAGAAGAAGAAGAAGAAGAAGAAGAAGAAGCATGGTTTCAACGAGACGCAACAGTGGATCTTTCTCCAACAGTAACAAGAGGCCTTCTTCTTCCGAAGACAAGACTCCCTCTCCTTCCCCTAAGCGCCAAAAGGTTTTTCTTTTAGTTTTTCCCTTTCTTCGAACAATCCCTATTTCTCGCTCGATTCGCGTCCCTGATTCGCTCCGATTTTTTTCTCAGGTCGACAATGGTGCTGCCGCGTCGGAGAAACCGATGCCGCCGGCGGAAAATTCCAAGGAATTGGCCACGCCGGAGCCCCCCGCTGATCCCGGAGAATGCGGTCCTCAGGACGCTCAGATCGCCGCCGCCGCCAGTCTCGACGACAAGTCCGACGCCACGCCGCCGATCGCCGATGGTGCGTCTTTGCTGGTTACACTTTTTTCACTTTTCCGTTTTTATTTATTTTTTAATTATTTTATTATTTTGTCATGGGAAGGTTCTACACCGACTGTGGTGGCCGATAAACCTAGGGGTTCGTTCTGTGCTTGGAGTATATATCCGAAGCAAAACCCAAATTTCGAAGCTTCGGTTCCATGGTGCAGACTCTTGTCTCAGTCTGCGCAGGTAATTTATTTATTGTATTTATTTCTGAGTGAAATTGGAGTTCAGTCCAAATTTTGTTTACTCGGAATTTGATTTTGTTGTTGCTGCAGAATCCGAATGTTTTAATTTGCACACCCAACTTTACTATTGGGTCTAGTAGGAGTTGCAATTTTCCGTTGAAGGATCAGACTATAAGTGGGAATTTGTGCAAGATCAAGCACACGCAGGTACGTACATCTCAGCGAGTTCGTGATTGTGCGTGAAATGGTTAGGTTTTTCCGAGCACACACCTTGGCACTTGCAAATGGATTTATTTTTACTGGGTTGTTGCTTGAGATGTGTGTGAATGCTTGTGTGGAGGGGTGTGCTTGGCTGGCTTCTTTCCCCCCCTTTTTTTTTTAGTTATTTGAGGTAAATATCGTAGGATATGTATGTGCAGTATGATTACTGTTGTTTCTGGAAATGATCAGCGCGAGGGAAGTGTCGTGGCTGTGCTAGAAAGTACGGGTAGCAAAGGATCGGTGGTAGTGAATGGGACGGTTGTCAAGAAGAGTACCAGCTGCATGCTTAACTCGGGGGACGAAGTGGTTTTTGGTTTGCTTGGGAATCATTCTTACGTATCCTTTTACTTTTTTTTTTTCATTTGAATATGCTGTCTGTCATTCCTCGCGACTGTTCTTTTCTAAAGGAGAATTGTCAAAATCTTCTATTTGCTTCCTTGTATCGAGTTATTCTGTCCTTTTCTATTTGTGTTCGCATGGGGTTCCTTGATTTATTTTGACCTAGATTTTTCAGCAAATAAATCCCGAAGTTGCAGTTAAGACTGCAGAAATTCAGGGTGGTGTTGGCAAGTTTTTCCAGATTGAGAGGAGGGCCGGAGACCCTTCTGCCGTGGCCGGAGCATCTATTTTGGCTTCTCTTTCTAGCCTCAGACCGGAGCTTACAAGATGGAAATCTCCATCACTGGCTGCCAGTAAACCTCAGCAGGGTACTGATGTTTCTAGCAATTCTGTTCTCCCTGATGGTACAGAAACTGAGCTCGATGGCCTGGAAGGTAACTCAGCTCCAAATGTAGCAACTGATAAAGCCGCTGATGTTGGAGCAAGCGACAAGAATTCACCTATGGATTGCGATCCAGATGATGCAGGCGCAGAGGCAGGCAATGTAAAAATCTCTGGGGTGAATGCTTTCCTAGGGCCTTTCTTCAGGATTCTAGCTGGATCTACTTGTAAACTGAAATTGAGCAAAAGTATCTGTAAACAGGTATTTGAAGAAAGAAATGGAACGAGGGATGTGCAAGCTGCATCGACTTCGGGTACTTCTGTACGCTGTGCAGTTTTTAAAGAAGATGTTCATGCTGCAATACTGGATGGGAAAGAAATAGAAGTGTCCTTTGACAACTTCCCATACTACTTAAGGTATAACTAGTAGATGTCTCAGTCAATTCAATGGTGTTTTTGGCTTTGTTTTGACATTTTACATATTTGGTGAATTTCTAACTGTGTCATTCTTTGTTGTTCCTTTCATGTGTTTTCTTTTTATTCTCTTATATTCAAAAATAATTTCTATTGCATATTTCATATATATTTGTTTACTACAAAATTAATTTTGACATGCAATTACGTTATTTAAAATATCATTAAAGTATAAAAAAGTAAATTAATCATTAGTTACAATTTTGTATTATATAACTGTAAATTTTGATATCCTATACTAGATAGATATATAAACTTTACTATGTTAGAGCTGCATTGCTAACTAAGGTTCCATTTGATTAATTTTAATCAACTAGTCTAAAAATTTCTTAAAACAATGGCAAATGATATCAGACATTAAATTGTAGTTATGCTTATATGATGTGTAATTCTATATTAAGTGGTTTTCATCCTTGGCAATATGTTGATTTTAATTTATCATTGTATCTAATCTTGATGTATAGATTGATGTAAAAATTTAGATATAACAACAATGCCATTGACAACAACCACAATGAAAATTGAAGTCTGTTCCCTCTATGTGAAATGTAAAGTCAGCTACATGGATCGCTTGACACCATTGTATTCTCTTAAGAATTAGAAGATATGCAATTGATAATTTTCAATTCTTATTTCTCATTTAAGGTCAATAATCAAATGCTCTCAAACATGTCCTTCCTACAAACCCAGGTTTTTGTTTTAAAAGGAAAACTTGGTTTACCCCTCATCAACCAAAAATCATTGCAGCGTTTTTGATTCACCCAATACATTACTAAATACAGATCGAAAGTTGTCAGTTACTCTACATTATGAGCTGAAATCTGAAGCAGGGACAAAGTGTAAATGTTAATTGTTGAAGAAACAATACTATATGATGATATGAAAAGAAGGATTTAGCTGGAATAATATTTAGGTGAACTGAAATGAGAGAATGCCACTTGGCTTATTGAGGCAGTTGCTTCATTTATATATAATTTATTCTCTTCTCTTCTATACTTCTTGCTTCGTTTATACTGTTTTGTATTTGAATTTATTGTAAGCATTTGGATGCTATTGTCCAAAATCAATATTCTAGCTTTATCTTTTCATGTTGCTTTCTTTCCTTCCTATGTTTATTGATAGGATTTTGTGGTGGCATGACACATTGTAAATTTTGAACAAGATTTTAAATTGTGGTCTTGGTTGCATTGCAGTTAATATGATCTGCAATATCTCAGTTTGATGTGGTTACTACAATGAGATGTTGCAGCCACATCACATGATATTGTCCATAATTTAAAATCTTGATTGAGAAGTATTTATTAAGTTTCTTAGTTTTTTCTTCTTATACAAAATTAAGAGTTCAAGACTAATTTTTATTTGTGTGACATGATTATCATTCATGCATTTTGCTTGATTGTCATGCTTATGGGTATCATTAATTGCATTTCTGATCCTATTTATATCTTTTTGCAGTGAGAATACAAAAAATGTCTTAATTGCAGCTTGCTTTATACACCTGAAGCATAAAGTACATGCGAAGTACACCACAGATCTTACAACCATAAACCCTCGAATTTTACTCTCAGGACCTGCAGGTTTGTGCGTATTGCATTACTGCTCTCCTATATCTTTTCTTTTTTAATGATTTTGTTTTGGTTTTGACTTCCTTATTTTAAACTCATGGTTTCCTTAATTGCCATTTTTTTGCAGGGTCAGAAATATATCAGGAGATGTTGGCAAAAGCACTTGCAAAATATTTTGGAGCTAAATTGCTCATATTTGATAGCCATTCGCTTTTGGGTGTAAGATAATGTTTCCTTGTTGGTCTGATATTTAGATTAATCCATGAACACCTTTTTTGTTGATGTACCATTGAAGTATTTTTTTCACTGGCAACACTGGTAATGAATTTTCTTTTATTGTGTGTTTATACTTTATAGGGTTTATCTTCCAAGGAAGCTGAGCTGCTCAAAGATGGATTTGATGTGGAGAAATCCTGCAGCTGTGCTAAACAAAGTCCTACAGCCACAGACATGGCTAGGAGCATGGATCCATCAGCTAGTGAACCAGATACACCTAACTCCTCAAATGCACCTACTCCATATGGCTTTGAGTCTCAACCTAAGTTGGAAGCTGATAATGTACCATCTACCTCTGGGACATCTAAAAATTGTGTGTTTAAACTAGGTATGTGTGCTTCTTTTCTATATTTAACGAGCCTTAATTTGTCACTAAGGTTGATGTTTTCCATATGTAATTCTGCAGGTGACAGGGTAAAATATAGTTCATCTTCTGGGGGCTTGTATCAGCTTCAGACAATTTCTTCAAGGTACAAGTTTGTGTTAAATTGTTCTGAACTGGTTTCTGTTTCTCATAGTCTCATTGATACAAATTATTGTGCACATCCTTTTACTTTTATCACATTAATACAGAACTTAAGTTGTCTATCAAGATTACCTATGCAGATCTAACATTTTATACATGTTATAGTAGTAGACTAGTGGAGCTGGTGGATTTCTTTTTTTTTTTTTTTTTACCAAATTTAACAGTTGAAGCAGACTGCCCTAACTCATGATTGCAACTTGGCAACCAAATCACTACAAATAACTAGTTATACAATATATGATTTTTTTGGTGAATACAATAGATGTTTGACAATAAACAAACTATACCACTTATGGGAGATATGAAATTGTACTGTGAGGGGGCAGGGGTTTTTAAGGTGATTATACTGTGAGAATTGATTAAATCTAATGTTAATTTTATGGTGGGTAACAAATGGCACTTCAATCTTCATCATTGCCAATGCAAAAGCTGCTATTTTTGTATCTCCATAAATGTTATTCTCTCTATCCACTGAAGGTTGCAACTTAAAGTCTTAAACTTTGCTTAGGGAGAATGTGGTAGGGATAAAGAGAGAAATGAAAATAAGAAAGATGTATTAGAAATTATTTTTCTTTTTTTATTGGTAGTCCTATAAATGAAGGGCAAAAAATGGAAGACAAACTTTTATATTCACCTATTGCTTACTTTCAGTTTCACTAAAATGATATTTCTGGATTGTGTGATTAAGAAGAGTATAGTAGCTTTATTGTTTTCTTATATATATATATTATTTACCAAACAAAGTGCAATTGTTTTTATTTTTGGTTATAATTTTGCTCAGCAATTGCATACACAGGGGTCCAGCTAATGGAAGTCGGGGGAAGGTTGTCTTACTTTTTGATGATAATCCCTTGTCAAAAATTGGTGTAAGATTTGATAAACCCATACCTGATGGAGTTGATCTTGGAGGTTGCTGTGAGGCTGGTCAAGGATTTTTCTGCAATGGTAATACCTGATCTGCCTAATAAATTATCTTTTTCAGATATTTTATATTCTTATCTACAAACTTCATCTTTGTCATAGATCTTGAACTTGTCTTTTTCTCTTTCCAGTCACCGATCTTCGATTGGAGAACAGTGGCATTGAAGAACTTGACAAATTACTTATTAATACATTATTTGAGGTCGTCTTTCACTCCACTTTCTGATCTAATAAAATTTTCCTCTAATCATATTATTATATTGTTTGCTAATCTTACAATAAAAATATACACATCTTTATTTTCAGGTTGTGGTTAGTGAAAGCAGAAATGCACCTTTCATCTTGTTCATGAAAGAGGCAGAGAAGTCTATAGTAGGGAATGGAGATCCATTTTCATTTAAAAGTAGGCTTGAAAATCTTCCGGACAACGTGGTGGTAATAGGTTCACACACTCACACTGACAGTCGAAAGGAGAAGGTAATAATTGTTTTTAATGATATCTGTTTTGTAATGCTAGAATGGCAAAAGTCTTAAGGCATTTTAAGCCATCATATATATACTATTATAGGAAAAGATTTTAACAGCCCATTGCAAGATAATTTGAGCAAAGTTTTATATGTATACCATTTGGTTCAGGTACCTGAATTGATCAGTTTCCTATGATCTGTAGTTTTTAGTTGGTGTGGGCTTTATATATCTGGTTTTGTTTAATTAATTGAGAAACTGAGAAAGATGTATATTGTCAAAGCAAGATACAAATTATATATCCTAAGTATAGCATGTATAAATGATTATGTTATTGTATTTAAATATTTTTCCTTGCAGTCACATCCTGGGGGTTTGCTTTTTACAAAGTTCGGCAGCAATCAGACTGCTCTTCTTGACTTGGCTTTTCCCGTAAGAACATCTTTTGTGTTTAAGTCTTATTTTGGTACTAGCAGAACAATATTTACCTGTATATACTTGTGTTTTGCATGCTTTCCTTCAGGCTTTCTCTACTACAGTAACATCTCTCCCTCATTTTCTCTGTATATTTCAGGATAGTTTTGGAAGATTGCATGACAGGGGAAAGGAGGTCCCAAAGCCAAACAAAACGTTAACTAAGCTTTTCCCAAATAAAGTGACAATTCACATGCCACAGGTTTGTATGTGATCACTTTTTTTTTTCCTCTCCTTATATTATATAATTTCCAAACTAATTACCAAAATGTTAAGTTGTTGGGTGAAATTACATGAATGATTTTATATTTTACATGCCTCCTCACTCAAGATCCTTTAGGCTTGAAGCATAAATAATACAGACATATTATAATTATAAATTTTAGTTTCAATTAAAAGAATGGGAGTGTGAATGATTGAACTCATGACCATTTGGTCATATAGAACCTTCTATATTATGTTATGAATAAAAAATTCAAACTGCTGGGTGAAGGTACATGAATTGTTTTATATCTAACCTTATTCGTTGTATGTTTCCTGATACAGGATGAGGCACTTCTAGCATCTTGGAAGCAGCAACTTGATCGAGATGTTGAGACTCTTAAAATTAAAGGAAATTTGCACAATTTGCGCACCGTAAGTATCTTGTGTAGTTGTGTGAGCTTGTAATTTTAAGTCAAACTGTTTTATGGTAATTCATTGTATTATTATTTTTATTTTTTGTTTTAAACCTAAAACCTTATATTTGGTTTTCAAAAACATTATTTTGGTGGATTTTGATTCTTTTTCATTATGGATTCACTCTATTTTACTTGTTGAGCCATCTCTTTCCAAAAAACTATTTGTGCTTATAAGTTGGGTTTTATATTTAAATGGGTGGGCATGAAACAGTGCTATAGGAACAAATTGGTTGTTCTGGATCTAAGTAAATTTTGTACAAAACAGTTACGATAATTTTTGAGGTAGGACTTAGTTTAATGGATATGGATCTAGGCCCTCTAAAGTGAGCAAGTGTGTAAAGTGAGAAAACAAGAATACATCTTTTGTTGATTTTAATTAAAGTACCTCTCAAATGCATCTACCTTTAAATCAATGGTGGATGCACCTTTGCTTTCTCACATTGCAGGTTGTGCACTTGCTCATTTTAGAGGGGGACTAAATTGACTGGATATAATATTTAAACCTTTTGTTCTAAAGTGTCTGGGGAAAATTTCATTTGATGATGTCTGTCAAATAGAATTCATGGTTTCATCAATTATGTTGTTGAAATGGAAGCTTCAATGTAATATAAATTTGATATTTTTCTTCAAATTAATGTTAAATGTAGTTGTCTTGACTTTAGATATATGTATGTCATTTGGCTACATGTTAACCTAAACCTTTGCTAAATCCTTGTTCTGGCAACATTTTAAGGCTTATCACTAGGATTAGAACAACAAAAACCTTATGCATCTAGGTGAGGTTGGCTATATGGATTGTACGACGTAAAGCTTGATTGAAGACCAAATTCCCAGGGATATTATTGACCATGAGATCCCTCTAAACAACTTCCTATATTTTTCTTGGTTTCCCTTTCCTCCATTTCACAGGGTTAAAAAATCATGCCATCTATTCTCCTAACTGGTGCCTTCACAGGCCTTCTTTGCTTGTGTCCAGACCACATAACTGATTTACTCAATTGGTGCCCGACACTAATATCTTCTCGTATACATCATTTTATATCTTGTCCTTTCTCGTGTGGCCACACATCCATTACTAGGACTGTTTTTTTTAAATAATTTTAGGTCTATATTGGAGTCTTTGGATATTGGAAATGCAAGGTTTAGTCTTCTATATGATTCTAAATGTTGTCTTTATGATACAGTTTTAGATCTTATGTGGCAAAGTGGGGACTGGGGCTGCATTGGACTACTTTGTTCTGCAGTTCTTATGCTTACTCATGATTTCCTGCTTTTTAGTATTACTGCTATTGTTCTAGTGGAACCTTATGTTCTGCGTGTACTACCCTGGATCACTAGCTGCATAAGTTATGGACTTAAAATGGGGTGAGAGCATGACCCCCCAGAAACAAAGAAATAAAGTGGTATCAACTTGGAAGAAGTAGGAACTATGTAAGTTTCTTAATGAAACTTAGGTCTATGTCTAGAGGAGTCTGGTTGTAGTACTAATGATGACAGTAGAGTCCTTTGTGGTTAATCCCTTGTATCTTTTAGAAAGTATTGGAGTTTCACATGCAACTACATACTACTGTTGGAACATTGTTAGAACAGTATACAGTTCATGTATCATTTATTAAATGCATTTAGGTTTTCATAGGAATTAGACAATTTATATTTAGGACATAGCACCCAATTACTATTAGCCTTGGAAATAGTACCCTCTTTGTCTATAATGCTAACGGATGCTCTTAAACTTTAACATATGGACTATATATAAGAAAGCATTTTTCATTAAGTAACTTCATCTTAAATCTCCCCCTCTAAATTCTGATGTGAGAAGAAGGGAGAATTAGATAGGGTCAGTTAGTGCAGTTAGCTAGAAGGGATTAGTTAGTTAGTTGGAGGGTGTTAGTTAAATAAATACGTGAGGACAAGGATGAAAGGGACATTCAGAGAAATAGAAAGTGTCTAACGGAAAGCATTGGAGAAGTCTTTATGCTATTCTCAATTATTCAATTAAATTGTACATTTTTGGGAGTTATTGTTTGTTGTTAGGGCAAAGGGGAAGGAAAAAGTACAGTTACAACAGTTAGTTAGAGGGGGTTAGTTAAATAAATAGGAGGATGTAAGGAAAGAGAGAGCATTCTGAATTATTAGCATTTTGGAATTAAGCAAGTTGTAGAAAGGGGAAGCACTTTGAGATTAACCCTCTCCTTTTCTTTGTTTTCATTCAATATTCAATAATAGAAGCATTCTATTCTCATATTCCATTACTGGGTTCCTAACAACTCTTTCAAATTTGTGATATAGACTAAGCTAATCTGAGAAACAGGATACACCTTAAATAATTAGAAGCTAGACAAATTGCAGTTTGATATACTACTTTTGTCAGAGTTGTTAATTTCCTTCTGTCAGCTATCATTTTGTTTCTTCTTTTTGTCTTCGTAATTCATCATGTTCTATACATTTAATATTTGACCATGTTGAGCTATGTAGATTATAATTGCTGTCATGATGATCTTAACTGTTTTTCATTTAATTTTATTTATAGGTTTTGAGTCGTAGTGGGATGGAATGTGAAGGACTTGAGATCTTGTGCATTAAGGATCAGACACTTAGTATTGAAAGTATGTTCTATCAGTAAGTGCTTAAGGTTTTACTGCTTAAATCTCTACTATATCATTTTTACTATATTGCAGATGCAGAAAAGATAGTTGGTTGGGCTTTAAGCCGCCATCTCATGCAGAATGGTGAAATTGATCCTGATACAAAGCTTGTGTTGTCTTGTGAGAGGTAATTATTAGCTTGCATGGCTTGTTATTTAATATACATACATACACATATATATAACACTTCAAGGTTATGTTATTAATAATTGGTTATTCTTTTTCATTCTTCCAGCATCCAGTATGGGATTGGAATCTTACAGGCTATTCAGAATGAGTCAAAAAGCTTGAAGAAGTCTCTTAAGGTGATTGTTATGAACTTTTGCTACTTTGATTGTGGGAGACAGTGACATCCAGTAGTTTGTTCCCAACTTATTTCTTTGAAGTTATTCTGTTCATAGAGTTTAACCAATTTATTTCACGAATGCTGTGTTCTGAATTGTACCTCTTACGATTTTTGAAATCAGGATGTTGTAACGGAAAACGAGTTTGAGAAGAGGCTTTTGGCTGATGTTATTCCACCTAATGACATTGGTGTTACTTTTGATGATATTGGAGCTCTTGAAAATGTCAAGGATACATTGAAGGAATTGGTTATGCTTCCTTTACAGAGGCCTGAGCTATTTTGCAAAGGACAATTAACCAAGGTTTACTTTACAGATTGTAATACATTCTATTGTTTAACATGCATTCCTGTGTCTATTGACAGTTGGAGTTAGATTCCATTGTTGTTTGTTTTCTTCCCTGCTTTTCACTAGTCTTTTTTATGCTGATTGACCGATGAAAGAAAAATAAATAGTCTGACCCAACTCATGATATCTCATTTTTAGTATTCATTACATGTGGTAAAGGCCTTTCTGCAAGATATGTAAATCATGTAATTTAAAATTTTCCATGAAACCATGAAAGCTAAGAGCATCAGTGGTATGCATTATGCAATTGGTTTTAAGAAACTGGTTTTAGGAGAACTTTTGGAGCCTGTTTCCTGAATATTAAAATAATCTTTTATTCCAGTAAAAATCACAAATATTAAAATAATGTAAAGTTATAGCCCACCCCTTGTCTAATTATTACTCATTTTGATTTTGTGATTGTGAATTACCTTCCATGCAGCCGTGCAAGGGCATCCTATTGTTTGGTCCCCCTGGAACAGGTAAGACAATGCTTGCAAAGGCAGTTGCTACTGAAGCTGGTGCAAATTTCATCAACATTTCCATGTCAAGTATCACGTCTAAGGTTAGATTTGCTTTACTGGGTTTATTTTATTGTCTCTGCTATTATTTACACATGCAAATGCAGTTGTTCACTTTAACTGTGTTCTTTTCCCATTTTGCTTCAGTGGTTTGGTGAGGGTGAAAAATACGTGAAAGCAGTTTTTTCCCTGGCAAGTAAAATTGCTCCTAGCGTGATATTTGTTGATGAAGTAAGCCTTTTGCGTAATTGTTCTTAGTTAGTATTAATTTATCATCTGAAAAATAAATCAGTGAAAACTAGTATGGCTTCTCGTATAGGTTGATAGCATGTTGGGCAGGAGGGAAAATCCTGGGGAGCATGAGGCCATGCGGAAGATGAAAAATGAATTCATGGTGAACTGGGATGGCTTACGCACAAAGGATACTGAGCGAGTTCTTGTGCTTGCAGCCACTAATAGGCCTTTTGACCTAGATGAGGCTGTCATACGGAGGCTGCCTCGGAGGTGAACTCAACGATCAATTGCACTTCAATTCCTATCTTTTGCACTTTTTTGGGGGCTGGGGACTAATAAATTTTAAAGTTTTCTTAATCATTTGGTCTTCTGCAGATTAATGGTAAATTTACCAGATGCTCCAAATAGAGCAACGATATTGAAAGTTATACTAGCAAAAGAGGACTTGTCTTCTGATGTTGATATGGATGCAATAGCAAGTATGACCGATGGATATTCCGGAAGTGATCTTAAGGTTATAGACGTTCTTTTTTACTTAACCCTACAGTTTTTAAATTAAGGTTATGGGTGCCTTCATGCTTTCCCTTTTATTACAGAATTTGTGTGTAACTGCTGCACACCGTCCAATTAAACAGATATTAGAAAAGGAAAAAAAGGTATGATGGGTTTTTGGTTTGATGTTGTCTAGCAGGACGTTAGTTTTTTGAGTTTTTCATTTTTCTCGATTGTAAGATAGAATGGTTTGAGCTTTGCATGAACCATTCATACTTAATGTATAACTTGATGCATGATAGGAACAAGCTGCTGCTCTAGCAGAAGGTAGACCTGCACCCGCGTTAAGTGGAAGTGCAGATATCCGATCTTTAAACATGGAAGATTTCAAATATGCTCATCAACAGGTATACGAAAAGGAAATCTCTTTCATGCAAGCTCCTCCCCCTTTTATCTTATACCCTTCATAAAAAAAATATAAATAATTTTGTCATATTGACGCAGGTCTGTGCAAGCGTTTCCTCTGAATCCGTAAATATGACCGAGCTTCAACAATGGAATGAACTATATGGTGAAGGTGGTTCAAGAGTAAAAAGAGCACTCAGCTATTTTATGTGAGAAAACCCTTTGTACAAATGTTTGCCCCATTGCCTGCCCCATATTCAGAAGCCTGCATATTTGTAGTTTTGTGCCGGCCTCAACGCTTGCTGGGCTTGATGCCGAGCTATTTCGTCTATAAAAATGAAATATAGGTTTTTTAAGTACCTTTTTTTTAAAACCCTAACCTGTGGGATGGTGGGTTTTGAAAGAAGTGGAGCCTTACAGAATTTTGCCCAGGCTCTGCTGCATGTATTTTGTTCCTCATCCCCTGGCTGTGGCCGCCACCGCTTAAAGATGTGTGTTGAAAGTGTCGCACTAAAAAAGAGTCAGAACGACCCTCTGAAAGCATTTATTGTCCCTCCTAATGGAAATATGCTAAAACAATAAGCATTTTAGATCATCCCTTTTTCTGTTTAATGTACATATATGCATGATAGAGCTCCCTTTAGTTGATTGAATTTCCTTAAGAATGCAAATCATTGAAAGATTAATTGAACTTATGCGATGGTTCAATTGCTTCAATATTCACAACAAATCTTTTATTAAATGCCTTTTTTTATTAACATATATGAATTGAGTAACCTATGGTTTTACAGCATCAAGCAAATAATGGATAGGTGTGTTCCGTTAGGGTATTAATAATAATATTTGGTCCAAACGTTTTGAATATTTGTTAATTAAGTGTGCATGGCCGGGGATGGAAAAATGGGTTTTATGATAATGATAGAGAGTAAATTACGTAAACTTAAAAGTTTTATGAAATTATAAAACCATTTTTGGTGTTTTTACTCAGTTTAAGTGCACCTTTTGTTTATTTTATTTTTTATTTTGATTTTTTAAATGTTTATTTTAGTGTTTTATGTTTTTAAAAAGATTGATTTTTGGTTTTTCTGTTAATATTTTATTGATGTTGTTAACATTGTTTATATTCCTTCTCTCCTTTCTTTGTTTGTAATCACAACATTATCATAATCCATGATCATTCATCAGTATCACTTATAACAAGATTCTTCTTATTTTCGTAGACCTTACTGTTGATCATCTTTACTCATTTTTTTTCAAATCAACCAACTACCATTTACAACAAGAAAAAGTCACCACAAAATGCTTCCCTTGTTCTCAAAACCTACAACCATGTTTACTTAACATAAAAGCATTGTGATTCACTAAGGTCCTACTAAGACAATGAGTCACCTCTCTCTCCCACCTACAATCAAATTATTCCATTTCCAAAGCTGACGAAAATGCAAAAGATGATGAGGAAAAAAACCACGAGTTTCAGGATTTTTTCGTCAATCCAAAGAACTCATTCTTGTCAAAATCATGATGCTTTTGATTTGTTACAAGCCAATGATGGATATTCCAAAATTATTCAGGTAAAACTAATGCCAGAACCTCTTGAAATGAATATCAGAAATAATACAGTATTTTTTTTTATTTAATTGTGTTATTCGTTCCATGAAAAAAGAATGTTAGAAATTTGTTGCTTCGGCGTGAACATGCATCGGTCTATCATGCTTTGAACAAATAAATAAACATATGTTAGATGGAATAAAGAAATGTGGAGTGATTTTAAAGTCGAACAAATCAATTAATGCGAAGGTGTCGTACAAAAGTGTGCTTAGTAAAATTGGAGTAATGCTAGTATTTAGGATCATTACTTTTAATAAATCTAAATTACACCTTTGAAATTGTATGGATTAGATGTCTTAATCCTTGGAATTTTAAATGCCTTTTGTTAACCCCTAATTTTATAAAACGTTATTTGCTTTAGTCTTTTTTAGTGTTCAACAAAAAACATAAAGTTTAAGTAGAAAAATTAGGATGATTGACTTTTTATAAAAATAAGGACTAACGAAAGATTTTTAAAATTTCAGGGATATAATATATTCAACTTATACGATCTTGACGAATAATTCAAGTTGGCAATTGTTATATTTACTTCTTTTTATTATTAATATACCTCCTTTTTATCTTTGTCAACTGCGACTTTGCAACAGTGATGAATGCTGAAATACAAGACATATATAATTGGCGTGGAATAAGGGCTTCAGGAAGGTTATTCTCAATATTGACTCCCTAGCAGCTATCAAATGTTATCAGATGAGGTCTCAGTTTGGCACCCATTGATTTATATCAAGTCATAGTGACTTTTTCCTTTCAAATTCCCTGAGTTTATTTTTCTACCAATTTCATCTCTCTTCTCATTTTTTTTTTCTTTTTATTTTCTTTCTAAAGTTGTTTCTGCCCATCTCAGTCTTCTATTTTTCTTTTTCGTTTTTTTTAAATCTTATAGAAAAATAGTTTCCATAATGTAGTTTTTACATTAAGAAAACTAATTTCCATAATGTACTACTGAAACTATGTTTCAATAGATTGTAGTTTTCATTATGTAGTTAACAATGTTGGGTCACACCTTTATTGAAAAATACGTTTTGAAAGTTTGATTTTGGGAAGAATAGTACCATCAGAACAGAAAGCTTGAATAGCAAGTTCCAAATTATTTGATAGAAATTTGTAATTGTCAACCAAAATAACCAACAATAGACACATCATTTTAGGACTTTCAAAAATATTACAAGCTTTCGGAACCGACAATAACTGATGCGACTCTAAATGGATTACGACCAAATAATTTTTAATATTGCTTGAAAAATGAAAAATCATTTCATTGAGGATATTTATTATTTTTCCTTGTTTTGGTAGAGATGTACTTTCCCCATACTTAGAAAGCTTGGATCAAGAAAAAGCACAGGATATTCATAAACTGAGACCCAAGTATTATGTATTAGTAGGATACGTATCTGATTGCACGAGACAGAAAAACACCGCTCCTATTCAATATCTACTAAAACTTTTCACCATTAGGTTTTATCCTCTGTATTTGTACTCAATAATTTTGAAATATTTACTACAAATACAGAAAAATTAATGCATATAAAAGTTATTACTTTGATCTTTATTATAAGATTTAAATTAAAATTATAATTTATTTTATTTTATAAAATTTAATCTAAAATATTTTTTATTAAAAATAATTCTAAAATGACATAATAGTGAAAAAAATGTCTCAATAATATTTATTGATTTTTAAAAAATATTAATTTAAAATAAATTAAATTTTTTTAATTAAATTAATCAAATTTCTTAATTTTAAAGGAAGTTGAAATGCACCACTCATTCCTCATCAGAATTTAACGGACAGATTTGGAAATCTAACTTTGACCGTAAAATTGCCGACAATAGCATTGGTAATTGTTGGAAGCATGTATTTTCAAAAACTCAAACAATTTCCTAATCCAGTATTTGTAACATACAAAATTTTACTTGGCGAATAACATTTGACTCTATTTGGAGCTTAGAACATTTTATTTTGCGTTTTCTTTCTTAAAAGAAAATAAACAGCATCTAACAAAATATATCGTAAGAGTTATACACATGATGTGAAAATAAATGAATGAAATCCATTCAAGTGACTCAACTATACAGAATCAACATATATACATGCCTCACTGCATCATAGTTCTGAATTCTTCAAAGCTTAGCACACCATCCCCATTCAAATCAAACTGTTTGATCATGGCTTTGCACTCATCCATGGACTTGGACTCACCCATCTTCTTGAGCATCCTCTTCAAGCTCTTGGGGGTTATATACCCACACCCTTCAGTGTCATACATCTCAAAAGCTACCTTCAAGTCATTCAACTTCTGTTCCTCTCCCCCAGCTTCCATAAGAGCAATGAAATCCTGCAAACTCAGCAACCCATCTCCATCAGAATCCAATGCAGCAATTGCCATCTCAGCTTCCTTCATCAAAAGCTCCCCACCCATCATTCCAAGCCCATGCTTTAGCTCTGAAGGTGACACCTTTCCATCACCATCTTCATCAAAATATCTAAGAACATCCTCAAATCCTACTTGCTTCCCCATGTTACAATGCAAACAACCTCAAATCAAAGTTGTTGCCACAAGCACTAAAATGTCTAGTATATGTAACAAAATGTAACTTGTATGAAAATGGAAATTTGAGTTATACTATATGTTGTAGTCATAGGCTAATGGTATGAAACATGGAATTTTGCGAGTGATCCTATATATATATTGTGTGAAGTCGGTTCAAGGTGGCGCGTGGTGATCGTGTAGAAGATAAATACTAAGATACCTAGATGCCGAGATTGTTCCAATTTTCAAAAGACAAAAATTGATTAAGAGCATGGAGGCCACGACATAGATACGTGTCAAGATATTATAGGTGGATCAAACTAAAAATCTTTAATAAGGTTTTTTTTTATTTTTTTTTTCAAAACACTTGACAAATTGCAATTGAAAATGAATGCATAACGCGGAAGCCACGATTAACGGTAAACTGCTTCCGCATTGGTGAGAGCAACGTGGCAACGGTGTTGACACTGCGGACAATAAGAGTTAAACACGTGTCCTTTTTCCGTACTAACATTTATAAATTAATCGTATTATATTATCATACAATCATTCATCATTGTAGATTTTACATTATGTATAGATTAAAAGGTAATCTTTATATTATAATAATACATTAAACAATCATCATTAATCATATTATTTGTTGATGGTACTATGTTGTACTATTAAAATTAACTTTTCGTGTTATTTATTAATCATATCATCGTTCATAAACCAAAACGCGATATGTGCCTTAGAAATTGAAGTAAAAACCAAAGAAGGAACAATGAGTACTGCGTTGGATAGCACGTCATTATATTCTATACTCCATCATTATCAAACCATGTCTTGTCAAATAATATAGTGTTTTAGACTTTAGAGTAATTTACTAAATTGATATGATTCCTAATAATGTTTCCACGTCAATTCTAAACTTTACGCTACTTAGTTCTATTCCACTAATTCGATTAAGTAAAAAGATGGAGCAACCATGCTAGCACGTTAGATATGGAATAATCATATTAGGTTCTCCATCATCATCCCTTGGCACTTTGTTCATCATGAAATTTATCACAACCTACCTTGGAAAATGACCTAACCATTACTGGATATGCCTGAATGTCTAGCATTGGTTTGAACACACAGTGTCTTACCTAACTTCGTTTCACTTTCCAATCTACGGATATTCTAGTTAATCAAACCAAGTGTACGTTTCTAGTTAGTTTTATTTTTAACTTCTTGTATACTTCAATTTCAGTTCTAGAATTTATCTTAACATTTGTTACCCAAAGTGCGAACATGATGCTGTTTCATTATTGGAGACACATTTCCCTCTCCTCCTTTTAATGATGAATCTGTATTTACTGGGTTTAAATGCAACTTTGAACTTCTAACGAGCTATATTATAATAGGATAGCCATCTGTTACAAAAATAATTACATGACTAAATTAAAGAACCAATATGTTAAATCAATGGTTCTCCGTGTGGTACAACTTGGTCACTTTTTCGAAGTTTTTTGTTTTTTTTATCCCTGATGATGTGTTATTACAAGGAGATTATCCATATAACCTAAATCTTACTTGAAAATTAAATAAAGAGACTAAAATATAAGTTTGATAAACCATATCATTGTTTTGAGGAAAATGTTAACAATAAATTCTTTAATAGTTTTTAAACATATTCTCTCTTATTGATTTAAATTATTAAAAATAAAAAAATTTGTAAAACTTATATCTTATTTAATATTTTTTTCTTATAATTTTGAAATTTTAATAAATTTTAACTAATAATTTTTTTTTTTTATAAAAACATGTTATTAACACTCCTCTTATTTTAAAAAGCATATCAAATGGACTGATTCAACTGATCCAATAAAAAAATTGTCTAGTCAGTAATTCATTAACTCTAAAAGATCTGACTTTGTAATTATATAATGATGTTGATGTTAAAAAATATCTATCCAACATGTCTTGGTTTACACATACTGCAATGAATGTCAACCTTTTGCAGGTGTAAGAAAAGGCGTCAAATAAATGAAGTTATGCAGTTTCAAATATTTAATAACACACAAAATGTAAAACGTTATTAGATGGCACCTCGTGTATTTGTGTATGTATTTATAAAATTAATTTTAAATAAAAATAACATTAAGTTATGTTTAAATGAAAAATTTTAAAATTTTAATATGTTTGATATTTAAATTTTTTGATTTAAAAAACTTATGTTTTAAATATTTTGTTTAAATAAACCAATTTAAATTTTTGAATATTAAATTCTTAATTTATACATGACAATTCAATTTTCGTTATACACACATTTTTATTTTTAAATATGTATTTAAAAATTAAAATTTT
>JAMLFT010001420.1:0-30885 GCA_026544285.1 Pachyrhizus erosus
TGATCTAAATAAGAAAAATAACATGTAACGAAAGTAAATAATAGGAAATTAATATTATGATACCAATTATAATTATTTTTAGAATGATTTTGGTATTATGTGTGTGTTAGAGCTTAAATTAAAGCATTTTAGGAAATTACTTGTTGTTATTAAAATATTATAATAATAAAATTTTATTAATTAATTGTTAGAAATAAATAATAGTCAAGAAAAATTTTGCTATTGATAACCAATAGTGTATAAAATTTATATAGGAGAATAAAAATTTAGATGAAAGTAGAAGGAAAATAATTGTTGGGACGCAAGTGTATTCAGTGTTAAATAGATGCATTTTCTAATACTTATATCTTTCTGCGAGAATGAATGGCAACAGGTGAGCCATGTCACCCTTTGCCTTCGCCTATAATTTTTCCTCTTCTTTTTCTCCTCGAGCCTCCTCCACTACAGACCCCATCCATCCTTCTTTACCACTAGCATTTTTTTCTTTTTCATTTTTAAGCTCTGCTCTCCTCCCCAGCGGTGCCTTCGTCTTCCTCCTCTAAATTTAACGAAAACCTTCACCAAGTGTAGTGAGTTGGACTCGAGTTGTCAAGTCGAAGAAGGGAGAAGAACTCAACACTGCCGCCATTGCCATTTCCTAGTCGAAAGTTACAAAACTCACCAAATGTTACAAAACTTGCCAGATTTGAATAAGAGAGGTAGAAGAGCTTTGTCTTGCCTACCTTGTAGTTTTTCTTTAAAAAAAAATAGAATGTTAAGTTTTTGTTTGAATTTTGATTTCATTTTCTTTATTATTGTGATGCTCATTTTCATTCTCAATAATCCCCTTTGATTAAAAATGAAATGTTATCCTGGTTGTATGAGTATTAGATACTGGAAGTTTGAAATTTGCATGTTGTAATGTTGATGTAATTTGAGTTAGTTGAGCAAAAAGGAAAAGAACAAGGTGGGCAACAAAGTGGAGAAGCATAACAAAAGGAGAGAGAGAGGGAAAGACAAAAAAGAGAGAGAAGGTGAGAGAGAGACAGGAGTGAGAGAAAGAAAGAGAGAGATAAAGATATAGAGAGAGAGGGGGAGAAAGAGGAAAAAGAGAGAGAGAGAGAGGATAGAGAGAAAGAGAGAGAAGGGAGAGACAAAGAAGAGAGAGAAAGAAGACGAAAAGGGAAAGAAAGAGAGAGAAATATATACACACACACACACACACACACACACACATATCAAATCCATATATGAAAACAAATAAGTAAATAACTAAATAAATAATTATTGTTATTGACAAATAATTTTGATAAATAAGAAAGATCTTTGAAGTTGAAGAGCAAATAAGCTCTTACTTTGTTTGTTTGATTCGTCTTATTTAGTTGTTTATCTTCCCTTACTGAATATGTATATATTTCCTTTAATTATTAACATTAATGCGGTTTATAAGGAATAGAAATGACCAATTAGAAGTGTTAGGACTAAAATGGTTGTCTCTTTTCCTAGGAAAGAGGAATTTTTGTGTTTGAGACATGTTCTAATAAAGAATATGGATGAGTGCCTTAAGCTATAGAATTTTAACTAGAAGAATAGTATAGGGGACGTATAAAGCTTCCTGATGGCGACGAGTCTCAACATGAATAGTGGAGTTACGTGCATTCATAACTTGTCAGAAGATTATAACCTAAAAAGGATGAGAGCTTGAATTGTGTAGGGAATCTACTTAAGCATTTGAAAAACTGGCAAATTTTGGGAGTAATTCCCATATGGTGTTTGTGTTGCACTAGTACCTGAGATGAAAAACTGGTTGCAGATAGGGAAGAGGTAGTTGGTGAATGATGTGAAGTGATCACGTGTGAGAATTAAAACTAAAGAATTGCTTGGGTTAACTACAACAAGTACCTGAGAAATGTTTGTAAGCTATTGGTGAGCCTTGAGGGTAGTATAAAGTGTCAAGTTGTGACGACTCTGAGATGAGAAGGATTCACATAATCAACATGATTCGATTAAGAGTATCCTGATTCAATGTACCAGACAAGGTATGTACTCCCAATCGTCACCAAAAAAGCAAACCTTAGAATAAATAATACATTTCGTGTAAGTCCTCTTGGAGATAGAAGTTTTAGAGGCATCGAGGGTCCCCTAAAATATGATTAGTAGAATATATTGGTAGGCACAACACAGTAAGGAAAGGGTATGCGATATTAGATATATTTTATTATTATATTATTCTATGTTTTGTGTATGTTTAAGGATGGATGCCTCACTTCTACAACCTCCACTTTTCAGATGAAGATGTCAGATGTGAACTTGTTGATCTTCAAGCGTTAAAGGCGACTCCTAATAGAGTGATGAGGACATGCCTTGATAATCAGAGATGACTTTCTAGTCGGTGGGACGACAATAGATATCCACCTAACGGGTTTTGAAATATTGATGATTACATGTAGACTTTTGTGGTTGACTACATATCATTTTGTATATTATAAATTATAGATATAATGAATGTAAACACCCTAACAGTAAGAAAATGATGTTTTGTAACCAATTGACTTATAGTATTTGGATATCTAGACCTGCATGCTAAAAATTCTAGTCTTTTCCATATCACTTAATGATATGAATGATGACATTATTGTTGTTTGTATATTATTATTGTATGTATATTATTATTGTCTATCTAATTTCCTTACGTCAAAACTTTATTTTTAGAAAGAATGATGAAAATTATTTTGTGTTTAAATTAAGAACAATTAAACATGGTTTATTTACAAAAAGAGCGTTTAGTTAATTTTGAAAATTTTCAAGAATTATTTCTATAATAAAAAGGGTGTTATATAGAATATTAGACATTTCATATGTTTTTTTTTTTTAAATTAGTGGTGCTTATAATAAATGGATACCAAAATTTAGGAATTGAAATTTGAAAATTTAATTTTAGATATTAAGCCAATAAAAATAGATAAGCACTTACACATCTACCAAGAGATTTAGTTTTTCTTTAACCCTTGTCTCCATGTCACATTAATGCCTAATTTTACTACTCTCTTCCATCTTTGAATCTCATAATCCACCATGCTCACTTATGTGTTATGATGGAATAAAATCTCCCACTAACGTCAAGCACCCTTTGGTTTGATTATAGAGTTGTGTATATCTCTAGGTCAAGTTCTGCAATTGAATAAAAATTAA
The DNA here is from genome assembly GCA_026544285.1 of Pachyrhizus erosus. Classification (NCBI taxonomy): domain Eukaryota; kingdom Viridiplantae; phylum Streptophyta; class Magnoliopsida; order Fabales; family Fabaceae; genus Pachyrhizus; species Pachyrhizus erosus. The sequence continues at coordinate 3,172 of JAMLFT010001420.1, forward strand.
AGGGTGAAAAGAAAAATGAGGCATAACACTTGGTCATAGGATGATTGTTTTGAATTCTTTTGACTTTCATCTTCGATTGCAATTTTTCTCAAACCAATTGTGTGCCTAAATTAAATGCAAACCTTTAGTTGTTCTTATAAGAATAAAAATGAAAGTGAGAGGTTCTACTAACAAATAATTAAGAGAGAGAATTAGGAGACAAAATGGGAAGGGTAATTTTGAAAAATCTATAAAATTAAGACAAATTTATTACTATAAACTAAATTAACTACCTTTCTTAATCCTAGTGAAGTAGGTAATTGGATTTTTTAAATAGTAATGGAGTATTAATTAAAATAATTCATATTATTATATATTATAAACTAATATATATCATAAATATTATGTGTGTGTGTGAAGGGATCAAATTACTTCAAAAGTATCTTTAAAATAGTTATTTTTCATCCTTACCTCATTTATTTTCTTAAAATTTAATAGTTAAAATTATGAATAAATTACTCAGACCCCTCCTCAAGTTTGCATCAATTACACTCGATGCTTCTCCATTGTGTAACCCTACAAAAAATGCCCTAATTTATTGTCTCGTATAACACTAGGGTCCTCTCCCCTTACACCCCTAGTGTTTTCTACAAATTATGCTTGATACTCATCTGTTAATTTATTTATTTTTTGTTTTATTTCTTGTTATTAAGTAACAACATTAACTCATGATGTAATTTGGACATTAACAATCCAGTGACTTATCATGTCATCAAGGAATTTGACGGGACAATCCTATGTTAATTTTTTTTAGGTAAATTGTATTTTTAATAGTTTATTAGTTTGTTTGGTGTCATAAACTATTTTGAATAAATGAGAAATTAAAAACACAATTAACAAAAAAAATTACACGTGATTCCTTATCAAACTGCTTAATGATGTGGTAGGTCACTAAGTTGTCAATATTGTTATTCCGTCATTAGTTAATGTTTTTACTTAACATCAATAAATAAAAATAACATAAGGATATCAAGCGTAATTTGCAAAAAAATATAGGGGTTGTGAAAGAGGGGAAAAAAGCTTAGTGTTATATGAAACAAAAAATTAGGGTATTTTTTGTAAGGTTATGGAATTGAGGGGTATCATGTGTAATTAATGCAAATCGTTGCAAAGGGTTTTTGTAATTTACTCTAAGATTAGTTACTCATTACAACCATTGGATTTAAAAAATGAATGATAAAGATGAAAAGTAACTCTTTTAAAGTTACTCGTAAAGAAACTTGATGCCTCCTATCTTTCTCTTCATATATGTGTTTGTATGTGTATGTGTATGTATATCATATGATAAACCTATAGGCAAAACATTTTATTTTTTTATGTTATTTTGAAATAAAGGAGAAGCAAGTTGATAACAAAAAGAAACTAAGTGACAATTTTAAACGATTTATGAACTTGCAATTATTAATTGAATGGAGGAGCAAGAATGATTTATGAACTTAAAGTTATTAAATGAATGGGGAATAAAAGATGAAGGGAAAGAAAAGAAAAGTACAATATTTTAATATTTTACATATGTTGTACTTGAAATAAAATGTTGTTTCATGATATATCGATTTTGATTGAGAATTTTAGTTTAAGGTCAAGTAAACAACAAAGTCAACAAATAAGATTTTAATATGGGACTTCATATTAACCAAAATATTTTTTTGGGTTCTTTAATCAAAATAGCAACTAAGTTCTCAATTTGAGAAAATCTTAGTTTAGAATCCAATTTCAACAACTATGTTAATTTTAGTCAAAATATCGTATGATCTTATGAAATATCAAAATTTTAGCACCAAAAACAATCTGTTTTGACATGCAAGAATCAGTACTCACATAAAAAAAATTTACAAATGACTCTCGATAATATCCAAAATGCAAATAGAAACACAACTCAAACGAATCATGAACAAAAGTAAAGGAGTCACAAAAAGATAATTGTAAGAAGACAAAAATATAATCTAATAAAAAAGTAAAAAATGGGTGAAGAACATACATGATCAAGTTTTCATAGTGCGTAGTTTGGTGTAAATGAGTGTGTAATGTTCAAAAATCGAATATAAATTACAAACTTTCTCCTATTTATAGCAATGTAAAACTAACAGAAAAATAAAGTGTCTAAAAACTATGGGCTTTTAAAAGAGAAACTACTTTTTCAATGTCTTGATACTTGTCCTTTGTCTTTCAAAATCATTAGAAAGTGTGTAATGTTCAAAATTCAAATAAATATTACAAACTTTCTCCTATTTATAGGAAAGTAAAAATAATAGAAAAGTAAAGTGACTAAAAACATGGATTTTTAAAAAAGAAATTGATTTTTCAATGTCTAGACGCTTGTCCTATCTTTCAAAATCATTAAGAAGTTATAACCATAGTTAACATAGTTACCTTCACTTTTATCAAATCGACAAATTTCAATTGAGATTACCCTTGAACATATATCAATAGATATTTTAATTGAAAATATATTCTCGATTCTACACTTTTTTCTCTAATAGACTTTCTTTCTATAATCGAAAACACCTTTTTGAATACCTTCAAGTCAATTCATACTTCCAATGTACTCATCAGTCTAACTTATTTAATCAACTTTTCATATTTAGAACAATTTTCTCAACAATAGAGTAATAAAATATAAACTTTTGTCTTGTCAATATCAATGTAAGTTATTTTGTTCCATAAACTTTTTTCAAATCAAACATGAAATAAATATAATTGTCGTGTCAAATACCATACCTTTTAACATATCAAACAAACCTTATAATTTCTAAAAACAGTGATGTACTATAGAAAATTTTCTTTTTTCACTCACTTATGCATTCCTCAATTAATTAAAAGTCATTTGAAATAATTTTAAAAAAAGTTAATGATACGAAATAACATTATTGTCATTCATATGTCATGAATGATCCATAAAAGAGTTAGACAAATACGAATAACCCAGTTTCTTTCAATAGAAATTTATAATTTGTGAATATTTTTGGTGTTTGGAGCCAACTTATTTATAACCGTTTTTCCAAATGTTTGGGAAATCCTGCTAGTACTATCTAAGATAGCTCACATATACAAATGTATAAAGATGATTTTCTTGTTCTATGGGCACGTAGTAAAGGGGGAGAGGGACCTATCATGAATGTTGAATGATTTGCGACGATGTCATGAATCTGGACTGATTTGTGTAAGATCTTTTCAGTCGAGGAGAGTCCGAGAGGATCTATCAATTATGTTAATGTACATATTATTGTAGTATATTTTAGTTTTTTATAAAAAAAAATTATGAGTGGCCGATTTGAAAAAGTATTACAGAATGATCCAAGAGTTTTAAATTAGTCATAATTCATCTAATTTTATTGGTTAATTAATTGTTTTCGTATTTACTTAACATTATACTTTTTTTACATTTATTACATTCATTTTGGACCATTCATAATATTAAAATAAGTATGTATATTATTAAAACATTCATGTATCTTTTTTTTCATCTATAGAAATCGATATAAAAAATTTTTATAGCAACCCATCTATATTTAGTTTAATTAACTGAATTCAGACTCATTTTAGAAAACATTCATGTATCTTGGTTAATTTTCAACATCCGATTATCACCAATAGTCCAAGATAACTTTATATATTTTCCTATGTAAAAGGCGTGGTATAATCAAACAGAATACTTTTACCATGATGTCACTGTCAAATATGTCCTTCGTAGTTAAGAAACTCCATGATTCGATCCGATGGTCGACAAATATGTCGTGGACAATGATATGATATAAGAATATAGTCGATGGAGGATAGGATAACATAAGTAGTTAGTTCCAGACAAAAGGACCAATTTCAGTTATTATTTGAAGATAATTTGATTGAAATGTCACTAGCTATCATCATATATCATAGATATTAATGCGTGATATAATTTTTTTAATAATTATTATTTTAAAAATTATATTCAGAATCGTTCTTAAAGACATATTTTTGCTTATCATATTTCATCATTTGTGTACTTCCTTTAATCTTTTCATAAAATATCGAAGTGCCCAACATATAACGAGAGAAGATAAAATAAGTAACATGAGAAAAACAAATAGTAATCGTAAAAGTAAATATAAATGTCACTTAATGAAAGATAGAAAAAAAGAAAGAAAAGTAAATGTAATATAAATGTCATAATGTGATAAAAGAGAGATTAAAAAATATAAAGAAATTATTTAATGATAAAATAAACTATTCCATAGTTTAAAATATCACGATTTTCACTAATTAAAAAATTAATAAGTAGTAGTGAGTTATCATTTATTTATTATAAATCAAATTATAGTTAATTTTGTTACTAACCTTGCTCACTTTTTGTAACCAATGATTACTCAATAATTAAATCTCTATTAGTAATAACGCAAGTGATTTTCATTATAAGCACGTGCTCACTTAATAACACGTTTTTTTTAAAACTGAAATCAAACAACTAACTTTTTTGAAATGAAGCAATTAACTAAGCACATAAGATTATAATTGCAGAAAAATGAAAATACGGCCTTGGAACGTGGGTGTCTGTGCCACAGAAATTTAAATACTATTTTTCTGGGAATTAAAAAGAGAGACAGAGAAACAGAATTATTAAAGGCAACAGTAAAAGACAAAAAGGTTTAGTTGTCATATGATAAGAGAAATATCCATCGACACGTGAATCTCAGTGCCGCAACCCAGCGCGTGTTCATTGGCTTGCGCTCTGTTGCAAAGCAAAAAAAAAAAAAAAAGGAAATAACTTAGCATAGAGCCACAATTACATATGCACTCTCCTATTATCATTTCCCATTTTTCTTCCTAAACCCAAACCCTCTTCACTATATATTCATTATTCCACATCCATTAACTCTCCTAAGGTGAGAAGAGAAGATGAGGAACCCATCACTATCAACAACAACCAAGAACAAGAAGAGTAACAACAACAGTACTAGCAACAACAACAATGATAGTAACAACACTCCATGCTGCAACAAGGTGGGGTTGAAGAGAGGACCATGGACACCTGAGGAGGATGAGGTGCTAGCGAATTACATCAAGAAAGAAGGAGAAGGACGCTGGAGAACGCTTCCTAAACGCGCTGGCCTTCTCCGCTGCGGCAAGAGTTGCCGCCTTCGCTGGATGAATTACCTCCGGCCCTCCGTCAAGCGCGGCCACATCGCGCCGGATGAGGAAGATCTCATCCTCCGCCTCCACCGCCTTCTCGGCAACCGGTAAGTCTATCTGTTTAGGGTTTAGGGTTGTGTGTAAATTTTCATAATCAACATGCTTAGGGCTAGGGTTTCATTTTTCTTTATGCTTTTATATGAAATGTAACAGGTGGTCTTTGATAGCTGGGAGGATTCCTGGAAGAACAGATAATGAAATAAAAAATTATTGGAATACCCATCTAAGTAAAAAGCTTATCAGTCAAGGGATTGATCCAAGAACCCACAAGCCTCTCAACCCACCATCTATTACTATTCCTTCTTCTTCTACTACTTCTAATATTCCATCTTCTAAACCCCCTCCTATGATCATCGCTCACCATAACCCTTCTCAGGATTTCACCAACATTGTTAACCATGGAGTTCATGTTCATCATTTGGGTCAACATCACCAGCCTCCAGCTTCTATTCCCTATGATAACCTGGCTGCTGCCACCGATGGTGTTTCTGCAATGGGTTTCATGGACAACGAGGAATGCAATGATGATATCAACATCAATTATTACTCAGATGATGTTTTTTCTTCCTTCCTCAACTCTTTGATCAACGATGAAGCGCAGCACCACCACCACGTGCAAACTGAGGTCCCCACTGAGCGTGGCATTCTATTGCCATGTAATGATCGTGTTCATGATCCTCTGGGTTCAATCACCAATGCTTCTGCACCACAAGGTTATGATGATGATATTGGGGTTCTGTGGGAATCGCCACTTGTACCTGGTACATTCAGCCACAATGTTAACGACCACATCACCAAGAGAACTCATGATCACCACAATCAATAGTAATTAGTACTGTTGTTATTGGTTAACTGCTGCTTCATCAAATACCAAGGGTCCAAGAATACTTGTGTTATTGCCTATCAAGTGAAAAGATGGAGAGAGAAAATAAGAAGGATATTAAACGAAGTCATCTAGTTCAATAATATCCTAAAAATTTGGTTTTTTGCGGGTTGAATGACTTCTGATGACCTATATAGCCAACTTTATATAGTGGAATAAAGATTTATCGTTGTTGTCATGTTTTTCATATCTAAGTTGTGGTTGCTTTTGTTGTTTTGTAAGTTTAGTGGTGGACTTGTTGAGTTTGGGGTGTTCAATTCTTACCATGCATGTACGCAAATCATAACAGTTTTATTTAATGTAGTATATGATTTGTGTTTTAAATTATAGTACTGTTTTTCTTTAATGGATTTATGTAAGCTGAGTGAATTCGAGAAGATTTAATACTAGGTGTGTCACTGATTCTTCATCGTTTAAAAGATAATTTTGTTAATGTTCAATGTTGATAACGTGAGCCATAGAAATTTTGCTTTGTTTTAACAATTAACGAGTTTGAAGAAGATATATTAAGATATCAAACTCTATAAATAATATAATGATATATATACATTATGAAATTATCCGCTATGTAAAATTTACTCTTTTCAAGACAGAGAATCTAAATGTTGGAGAATAAATCAATATCTAATGGGAAAATAAAAGCATGGAAATGTTAAGTTGTTCATTATTATTTCAAACTTGTAATGAGCATAATTGATGGTCATATGTATAATATAACTATTGTGATGTATTTCTTTTGGAGGGAGAAAAAATTTATAAATAAAGATGACCATTACATTCTGCACACACTTGATAGAATGAGTTCACATTTATTACAATGCTTTTATGCAAAGTATAGATTTCATTCACCATTCAAAATAGAAAAATAAAACCATTGACTTCAATAATTAATCACGATCAATATCTAAATTTTATAAGGTCTAGCAGGTAGTCAACATTTGCAACTTTTCACCTTTGACTACATAATCCAGTCCGAGGCAAACCACATAGTTTACCAAGCCTTATTTTTTTCAAATTTTTTCTAGTGAGACCGTAAATGTGTTGCAAAAAATGATCTCATAGTCATAAGGCGTCACCACTAGAAAGTTACTTGCAGCACCGTTTCCAGATAAATGAAGAGAAGATGCATTAAAATATAAGATGACCTATGATTTCATCCTTTTGACAACGAAACGGGCATGATGCGTATTTCGTACCCAACACTAAAGTTTTCTTTCTCATAATAGCTTTCTTTTGTATTATATATCAAACAACATCTATGCAAAAGATGATACAGCAGTTTAGAGGAATGCCCCAAAAACACCCAAAGGATGCATCTATAGGAGCACCCTGTTCATGCAACAAGAGTACTCCCACGTATTATCCTCTTTTCAAAGCCAACAATTAGTAGATTCAATTCAAATTAATGTTCAATAAATAATTATATTATCTTTGTAATAGACAAAACATTTATTAAAAATGAGTACAAGGAGTAACTAAATTACATCAAACCAATCTATATGTATATCATTTCTAACAGAGAGAAAATGATTCAAAAAATATGATCTAACTTAAAAAGTAAGAAATAGATATTTCTCACCAGAAACTTAAAAAAAGAAAAAAGAAAAAAAAATGCTTCATGCATAATCTTTGATAATGTCCAATCAGCTAATCATATTAAAACTCTCATGCCTAAATACAATCTCAATATTTTACTTAGTCCTAGTGGACCAATTAAACTACCGAAAACCATGCAAGCATATCCAAATTTGTTTAACCTCTTCCTTCAAACCAAAATCATGAAACTTCAAACCAAAGATAACACAACAATGAAATGTCAGCCATGCATAAACTGCTATCCATGCCAGGGCTGAAACGAGATTCTAGGTGAAAAACAAATGAGCAATGCATTCTTCATGGCTTACATAAATAAGGACATAAAGTTTGATTGACAGAGGAAACACATTTCTTTTAACAAATTTTGTATAGTTGGAATGCCATGCAAAAGCAAAAGCAACTTTGAGGGCAAAACATAATTCCAAAACTGAAAAAGGATCACCAATATTACATTAGATAGAGCTTACATTATAAGTTATCCATAAAGTTTATTTGAATAAGTTATCTAAAATGAGTGTGTGTGTGTGTGTATCACGAAGTATTTGATAGAAGTGAGACCAAGGGTAAAGGCAAATGTAAACACTATGAATAGAAGTTAACAAGGGCGCATCTCTTTGTATTAGAACTGTTGCATGTAAATATAACCGGTTCTCAACATGTATGTCACGTTTCACAAAAAATAAAGAGGGAAATTCTTGATATATGTACACTAAATAACTCAAATCTACGTACGTGAAATAAAGAGGCTTGATGACACGTGAAAAGAAATGACTTCCGATATTTCAACATCAGCACAGTGCAAATATTATTTTTTTTATTAATCACTATATATGTTTCTATCTTCATTTAAAAAATAAATAAAAACTAGAAGATCTACTTTAAAATATACTATATAGTTCAATGACTTTTTTCTTGGGTTTTATTATTTTATTTTATAATAAACTTCACCTACTCTGACTTCAACTATAAAAAAAATTACCTACTTTAGGCTTGCATAATAAAATTCGCCACACAAAAAATGTCATATGTTCAATACTTGAAGCATATGAAATTCCACAATATATATAAGTACTTTATGCATGTTGTTCAAAATGAAATCAACCTGTCTGCATAACATACAAGGGGAATTTGGCTGAATCAGCAAGCCATGAAAGCGCTATTGAAAAGCTATGGACATTTCACAATAAAATTTCTCTTGGATTAACTAAGAAGCCCAACGTCTGGAATCAAGATGGTAAATATAATAATGAGTCAAAATGAGGAAAGAAAATATAGTGTAAAAATTCTAGAAACTACTTGAATGGCTGAATATAGAAGAATCTAGGGAAATTATAGGTCGTGTAGGATTACCTATAAATAGATTGATATGTATCGACTGAAGGATGGTGATATAGCTCAGACGTCTTCCATTTACTTGCTACAATAATTAAAGCAAGTCTCAAAGTTAGAGGAGAAATTGAAGTCATCATTAGTACAAGAAAAAACAATTAGAGAAATAATAAATATTAACGGAGTATATAATATATAAAGGTATCCACATATTATTATTCAATTAATATGAAAGACTTGCAAATAACAAGGATATGTCAAAAATATTATCAACGTGTGGAAGCACTATTTTAGAATTTGACAACACCAATTTTAAGAGTTGCAAAACTGTGCAATAAAGAAAGATATTGGAAAATGATGCATATTTGATGTTTTTAAACATGTTAGAAATGGTATAATGATGAAGAAGTTTGAATAGTCCATTTGTATGAAGTTTTAAGTTTGACTTTTATTTTTATTATTATATTATTATAGAAATTTTATTATCAGTATAATTTATATTAATTATTATATAAATTAATAACTTTTAGTTGTATAATTTTATTTTAAAATTTATTATTGAATTAAAAAACATTTATTCATATATCATATCTACTAAATTTTATATTAATAAAAAATCGTTTGATACATTATTTATATATATTAAAATTAACATAATATATTTTTAAAAAAAAATACTAAAATATAAGTCATTTAATCACATTCTTAATGTTCAATTTTTATAAAATTTGACACTAATATATAATAATGATTTAATGGCTGAATTAATTAAATTCATATGCAATATAAAATTATTAAATAGTATAATAATTTATATAAATTATATGGGTATTATTTGATTTTCTTTATATATATATATATATATAAAAATAAAATTTTGAGGTTGAGAAACCTAAAAGTGATAAAAAAAACATCAAGATGGTGGACATGATAATGCTCAAAGTCAAGAAAGAAAAATAAAGAATGTAAAAAATCCTAGAAATTACTTGAGTGACACAATATAGAAGAATAATGAACTTTAAAGCAGTGAAAGATTACTTATAAATAGGCTATGGCTTACATATATATATATACGCTCACTGTACCTCCAACCCACCAATTTAGCAAGTAAAGTTTCGATACTTCGCTCGTAATTATTATAAGCATTTATGTTAGTAAATATTGTTTGACAAAAAAATAGGAGAGAAATAAGTAAATTTGAGAGTGATAGATAATGAAAAGTATATCAAGCTACATTTGGCTTATATACAATACTAGAACCAGTACCCATGAGTGAGAGGGAGAATAGCTAAGAAAAAGAGAGGGTGAAGGGATAAAAGAATTTTTTAGAAAAAAGGACCTATACTACATAAAAAAGCAACATGTGTCAAAGGCTGAGTAAATTTTATAATACTATTGATGAGGAGCGACTAATTTCCTAACCAATTTTGTAACTAAGAATCTAACTTGCATCTAAATTATAACTAAATAAGCTTCTTGCTAGCTGGAAGTGCATATTTCCACTTAAAATTGAGACTGTAATATCAAATAAAATGCAACCAAATCCGCAAATTATAGACCTCAAATGTAGGGGTAATCTTCTAGCTAATATAGACAAAATATTTACATAAGACAAAAGTTTCATTCAATCTACTTTACCATATAAGCAGAACATAACTCCATGCTTAACCACTTTCCAATCATCAATTGAGATACAAAGACTTAACTACCATGTGAGGTAAAACCGTAGAAGCAACAAATACTTAACTATTGATAGTATAAGCTAAATATATGAAACTTATTAACCACGCAGGACAGAACCAAATCAAATATACATCAAGCTTCAACTATTCAAAGTAGAAGCTCATATAATTAATGCTTAACCACTATGAACAGAAGCAAACAACAGCTAATACACTTACCAACATGAGCCATAATAGTAATAATAATAATACACTTACCCACATGAGCCAACACAAGACTTTATCAAGTTAAATTTGAAAATAGAAGAGAATCAAAGGGTTTCACTAGCCAAAATAAGAAACATAATCAACAATCACCAAATACACCAGAAATAGAAATTGCTTTACCACCCCTGCATATAACAACTAAATCACTGACATTTGCATCAGGCAAATAGTCACCATCAACCAAGCATCAAAGTCAAAAACTTGAGCATACTAACAACATAAGATATTTCCCACAATCCACTCTGAATTTTTCAAATGGCAGAGAGAACTAAGTGACATAAACATGAAGGAAATTTTTGGATCTTTTTAAACAATTGGCAGTGAGACCCAAACATTCCAAATATCCTCCAATCTTGATCAATTTACAGAATTCATCCTATCAAAATTTTAGATTACACAATTACATAGGTTAATCCATTCCAACTCATCCAACAAACGTCCTCACACAAATAAATAGAAGGACAAATTCCATGTGGGGCTAAATTTTCATTCACTTCATTAATAGAAACGTTCTGATCTTCTTTGATATTTCTGATATATTTGATATGGTATCATAAAACAACGTCAAGGAATTGCACAATTTCCCCACAAATAACAAAATCCATAAGCCACCAATAACTAATAGGAATTTGTTCCAATTCTTTACAGAACCCATATTATGCAAAACAACAAATCTATAGGAGTTGTATGTTAGTTTGTTATTTATTCATATCTGTTTGGTACAAATATTTGAATTAGTTTGTTATTTATCCTTATCTGTTAGTTACAATATTTGAATTGTAAAGATCTTGATTAGTACTAATGTTGTATGCTTCCATCAGCTATATATACTGCTCCTATGTAAACAGTTTAATTTAATAAAAATATATATAGTATTTCTCTATAAAATCGCCTATTGATTTTTTCAATATCATTGTAGAGACAACTTGCAGGAATGGCTCCTTAAGAAGACAAACTCCCTAAATGACCACAAGAAGAAAAACGTAGGCAATAATATTAAAATATGACAGACAAGAGTAATTAAGAGGGTAATATTGAAGCAACTAAAAAGAACAAAATCCACGAAACCGAACAAGAGTATGGGTGTTTACTCATCTGATTGTAGCAGGGGTCAGAACGAGAACCTAAGCAGGTAGCAGTGGATAAAAGATAAGTTATTGTAACTATAATAATCCTTAATATTGGTCTCATTCCATATTTGGAGAATCAAGCTAACAAATGCTAAGTGGGTGTTTGGTTTCACTTAGATCTGATTTTGAACTCATAATTAATTTGAGGTAAAATGTATAATTTAGTCTCTGTGTTATGGATTCTCAGTTTAGTCTTTACATATAAAATTTTAATAAATAGTTTCTGTACATGTAAAGATTATTGATTTAATTCTTATCATTATAATAACATTCAAGCATTTTAGATTTGGTCCTTACATATAAAATCTTATTAAGTAGTTTTAATATATGTAAAAGTTATTGATTTAATTTTTATCATTATAATAACGTTTAAGCATTTTAAATTTGATTCTCGTATATGTACTGTGTTCATAATTTAATTTTTATACATATAACACATTCTCAATATGGTGTTTATATTTATAACAAATTCTTAATTCTTATAAAATTAAATTAAAAATTTATTTTAAATACAAAGACCAAATTAAGAATATATTGCACATATAAAAATTATTCAAAATATATAAATAACGTTATAACTTTTAGGACATATAATGACTTATTTAATAAGATTTTCAATTTAGAAATTAGACTGAGAATTTGTGACTTATATAAAGATTAAATTATGTATTGATTTTAATTTTAAATAAATTTTTATATATTTGATTTTCTCAAGAGTTTAAAATTGATTCTAAATTTTGAATTCATTCAGAATTAGAGCAATTTTAAGAAGTTTTTGCATTGAATTAAAAAATTTATACCAAGATTTACTCTAAAAAAATTCAAACATAAATTACATCATGTCAAAATTAATTTTAATTAAAATTAATTTTGCAAAATCAAATTCATTCGAAATTAATTTTAAATATTTAACCATAGTTTGGAGGCAGTAGGCCCTGATATCGGTTTTGTTGATTACCCTATATGGGTCTATCTAAAATTTTGTGCTAACTTTTTGTCTTTTGCATTTGGAACCTATCCAAAATGTGAGAACTTAAGGAATGCTTCCGACATGAGTAAGAATCAAATGAGGTTGAAATATCCATTGAAAATGGTGGATGAGAACAAACCATGACGATGGTGATCACTTTATCACACTTACACTCAAGTTGGTACATAACCAAGAGAGAAGAATGTGGTTTAGAATGAGTATGTACCTCTCAATAGTGCAATTACCCACTTTATATTTGTATCACCTGCCATCATTGGCTCTAATAATGTGTTTGGAATACTTGGTTCAATAATTAATATTTTTCACTTCAATAATCCGTTCAATTTGAAAAATATTGACCATAATTTATTCTATACTTGAAGAAGTATTAAAAAAATCTAATTTTGTGCAATAACTCGGCCCAACGTGAAAGCAATTGGTATTAGATTTGGGTCATATTCAAAGTTGTATTTAAACTTTATATTACACTATATTTTAAGGCATATAATTTTTTAAGAATTGAAAATATATAAACTTAAAAGAACGCGTTCTACGTAACATTGTAATCATATTGTATTTTTTATTTTTATGATTAATTTTAATATTCTTTTTTTTCTTTTTTTTTTTAACTTGAACTAATTCAAACCAATACAAACATCTTCAATTTATACTTTTAGAAAATTTTGTTATCATCCATATAAAAGTTTTAGCCTAATCACTTTTTACATACAAGGGAGAATTTAGTAATATTTTTTAATATTAACTTAAGAGAAATACGTTGCTATATCCTAACATTATAAAATAGTTTTATATTATTATCTATTTATAAATTATCTTATATAGTAATTTTTTTATTTTTATAGTAATTATCTTAAATATTATATTAACAATAAGTTTTTATTGATTGAACTCTTAACTTAAATGACATATTTTTACTAACATAAAAATTTTTACCTATTAAACTCTTGATCACTCCACTTTTTTAAAAAAAAATGATAAAAATTTTACCAATCCAACATAAAAATTCTCTTCCAAAATTGACTCAACATCAACCATGGCCGTACCTAATTTCCTTGGCCATGTTGGACCACACAAGTATTATCATGCTAAAATGGGTGGGGGAGCTTAAGGAGTGTGGCCTTGTAGAAGGCTTTTCTTTTCTTAGTCAAGAGAATGTGGTTTCTTCTTTGAAGGTTAGAAGTCAAGGCCATCCGTTACTTTTGGTAAAAAGTGTGACCTTCATTTGGTCTTTTGGGCCATTATTAACTAGGAGGACTATTGTAAGAAGATCTAACAGAAGTTCTGACTGTGATTACTTTGCATGTTTTTTTCTTCTCTTCCAACCTTCTTTATTTATATTTTGGAAATTAGTTTTTAAAATATAAAAACAAATACTAACAAAAAAAATTCTAACACAGGTCAAGCCCTCTCCACCTCTTATATCATTATCATTTTAGAGAAATAAATGAAATGAAGATATATCACACTTAATGGAGTGTAACATTTATCTTTCCAAAATCATGATAATAAAAAAAATATAAAGGATCTGTTTTCCTCTAACACACATTCTATTATCAAATAAAATTTATTAAAATAATTAATTTTAATAGGTTTCACATCTTATTTAATAATTATTTTTTAATTTTTTAATTTTTTAATTTTTAATAAATTTTAACTAATAATAGAATATATTAAAGTATTTAAATAATATGTTATCAGCACTCATCTTTTAAAAATAATTTTGGAAACTAGTTTTCAGAGAAAAAATGAGAGCGGCAAAGAGAAAAAGGGGTTACACTCTCCGTTCTAAAAGTTGAAATAAAAGTACAATATATTATGCATACATTTTTCTAAAAAATATATTATGCACATATTATATACTAGCCTGAGCTGAACCAAGAAAAATCTAGCAAAACAAATGAAACAAATATACAAGATGGGCAACAACTGAGGTGAAGGAATATTTTGGATGCATCTCTTGGAGAGCGTAATTAGAAACACAATCCTTGAAAAAAAAACATAACAACATAGTATTTGTCATTATTTATTAAAATTTTATCAACTATATACCCCCCTTGGAGCAATTATAGAGTCTGACCATTTTCCAATTATGGAAGGCGAATCTAACAAAATAATGACCTTCAACAGAACCAGGGTCTCAAACTACCAGTCATTGCAACTTATATGTTAACTTCAACTTTGCAAAATGTTTTGACCATTTGATTATTCATTTTTATTCACTTATATATATGCAAATTGTACTATGACTATTTGAATTTTTGTTACAAAACAATTTACATTTGAGAAAAATTATAGTACACTTTAGTTGTACCGAACTTTTATGGTGAGAAAGAAAAACCTTTATTTTGTATGATTTTTTTTCTTCTTGAAATATTCATTTGATAATACTGTCTCACACTACACAAAATTTCCCTTCTTCCGAAACAAAATCGTAGTACCAGCATTACTTTTTTACACATACACATCTTGCTAAGAACATAAAATAGTTTTTTTATATACAAAAACATGTGGGAAAAATTCAAAATTCAAAATAATTTTTCTCCACACTTGTATGCAAGTAATTGGATGGCTTGTACAACTTGTTAGGGTGTGAGATTCCATGCATAGAGTAGTACAGACTAGATGTAAGTGTTAAATCAATCAATATTATAAATAATTTTATAGATATTTGTTTCAAAAGTAACATATTCATTATTTGGTTAACTTAAGATAGCAACGATGTATATTATTTGTACATTAATCTCCTCTATATCTTTCTTTCACCTCTCAATGATCTTTCGCCAAAAGTCATGGGGGAACTTTGAGGCGAGGGACTTGCTGCTCAAGAATTTGAGTTTTTAGCCTTGTGCATCCACCAGAAACTGATATCTTAACTCGTTTTTAAAATTAGAAATGTTTATGTATATTTAGCTACTAAACAATAAAAGGTATATCCACATGAATGTTCGGTATTCCTATCCCAAAAATAAGACTTAATCAACTGAAGGTATTATTTGATGTATTAAAATGGATTTGACATTAAGTTTAAATTTCTTAATTTCAGATGTCCTATTTAGTACCTGCATTAAAATTAAAATTCTAATTCTGAATTTAACTTCATAAAATTGAAAAATGACATAGGGATGTGAATTAATTTATTCGCCTATAATGATCTTATCATATTAATGCGGGAGAAGATGAAACAAATAGTAATTCACATTAAAGAAAAAAAGATAAACAGTAATTAACCCAAAGTAAAAGCTAGAAATAGCACAGGTACGCGTAGAGCTGGAAATTAAAATACACATACACATACAAACGAAATTGGGCAACCAATATAGCAAGGACTCACCGGGAAACTTGCAACGTGGAGAACTGGAAAAGAACAAGTTGAGCAACATTCACTTCTTGCATTTGAGAGCCCTCCCATCATCATTACTCTCAGAGCTAACTCAATTAGTATTCTCATTTTAAAATCCAAATTTGGATCAACCAGTCACGATGTGTAGAAGGGAAAGTTGAGAAGTGGCTAGTTGCTGTTATGTATATCTGTTTCGTGACATGCTGTTAGGTCGGAGCAGGGAAGGAGTAACAGAAAATCTATGGCTATGGCAATAGTTAGATGCTTGGATTTGAATTTGACTGTTAGATTTGAGAGTCCAGAACTAGGAATGGATTTCATTGACCAAGTCCAACACTAACCAAACGTTCTTCGCACCAGCCAAACCAACTTTCCTTTCAGCTTTCAAAGTCCAACTGTTTCTTCTCTTGAGAAGTGGCAGAGACAAATGGTGTTTTAAGTTCTAACGCACAAATTTAATTAACTACCTTGAAATTTGATTCAATCAATGTTCTAATCCACCGACTTTGAAGAAAAAAAAATGTGAACGGAATGAATATAAAAGTTTAGTGTAAATATGCTAACAAAATTTTAGAGATGGAATTATGGATAAAGAATAGAAATCTAAACTTACAAGCTGTTTTAACACTGAAGATCATAATGGGAAACATGGCATGAATTTAAACTAAGAACGTATAACAAAATTGTGATCACTGAATTTTCAAGACATGCACAAAAATTGTTTAGATCTTTGGCACCGTACTAGTCAGAAATCCTTCCAAACTTCATCTTCCCTTCATCTAAGATATCAACTTGCTTCCTTTTTTTGGATAATTTAATAGCACTTTGGAATCCATTCAGTTCATCACTGTATTGAGCAGATGTTCGAGCCCGCAGTTCTTCCAAACTCTCATTTTCTTTCGCGCTCTCTATCAACTGAAAATAACAAGGACTATAAGTTCTCAAATGCTTGAAATCCAATAATAAGGGACTGGCGGGACACTATGGGGATTCACTAGATTTCTCAAATCCAAAATTCTGTTTCACTTACCAGATGCCTCCCATAGAGGTGGGTGCTTGAAAGTGCTTTGAGGGCATTTTCTGACTCCTGATGAGTAACATACTCTACAAAAGCAAAGCCTCTATGGCTTCCCAACTTCATCGGCAACCTAATGCTTTTAATCTGTGTACAGTTTAGAGCGATCAAACATGAGTGAAAAGAAAGCGGTAAAATGCACCAGAAAACTAAATCCACTTGTTTTGACTGAAATAAAACACGGTTTTAAACAAAATCCATGAGTCTCATGCACTAGACTTCCCTTTTATATATAAGCTAAAATTTAGCTAAAACAGGATGGAAAATTAAGATGAAATTGTAATAGCTACAACCAATTAACAGACACAACTTGTTGGGATATCAGGTTCGTTATTTTAACTTTCAATAAGTAATGTGTCTCAACTTGGTATAAATCTCATTCCAATAATATAAGATGAAACTGAGATCATTTGGATTTGGCATATAAGGTAACTACAAAAAAATCATGTGCAAGCTAAGGCTCATAATTCTGGAACCACCATTAACGTAATTCCACATTATCATTTTAATCAGCAGAATCGAACTCAAATATTCAAAATATAAAAAACAAGTCTTAAAACCTTGTAGCAGGTTACTGATTGCAAACACCTTAAAAGTAGATCAAGTTCAATACCAACCGACATAATATGTTTTCAAATTTTGATCCACTCAACTAAAATTCAAAACATTTTCATTGAATGCATCAATCACAGATTTAAGATAACTACTGGAGATTGGTATGCTTCCACAGGATGTGACTGGTAATAGATGCATTCATAATTAATTTAGACCTGGAAGAATATATATTTACTAGCAATAGGTGCAAATTAGGATGGGTTTCGGTAGGATATTGCAATGCCTGTCCCCATACATTTAAAAATATAAACCCAGACCCTTACGCATATTCACATGGGTAGAAACTTCAATACCCATACCCTTATCCGATGAGTACCTATTATACTCATACCCAAACTCATTGCCTGCATTTTAGTTGAATTGAATTTGGTCTCTCATTATGCATTTGTTTGACAAGTTAATAGAACACGAATGCTATCATAATACTAATATTAATGATGAAAATCAATAAAATAGAACACTGATTAAAAGAAAAATATGTAACTTACTTGAGGAAAACATTCAAACATATTCCAATTTTTAATTTTTAAAGTATTACAAAGAGTTCGTTAATTTAACTAAAACATTAATTTAAAATATTCCAAATTTTATTTATAAAATTACAATAAATTTAGTATGCAGGTATGAGTAAGGTTGCATGGTATAGTTACCCATACTTGCACCCGTACCCGCAAAATTTTGTAGGTAAAACAACTCATACCCAATCCAAACTTATTTGATGGATAAATACCCTACCCATTGCAGGTAATTTGTAAGGGTACTCATTGGGTTTGGATCCAAGTGCCACCCCTAGCACAAATTAACTCTTTGAATGGTAAGTAATCACCTGGCCAAACGGGCTAAACAATCGTCTCAGATCCTTCTCTGTTGCCTCAAAAGCAACATTTTTTATGAGCAATTTTGTTGAACTCTTATCCTTCTTAATTTTATTCTGTTTTTGCCCATCATTCTTGACATGAGAAAGTTGTAAAATAAGAGCATGACTGTCCAAAACTGTCCCCTGAATCCAAAAAAAAAAAAAGATAGAATTAAAAAAAAAAAAATCAGAAGTAGAACTAGGCTCACAAAATGAAAATAATATGTAAATACCTGTAAATCTCTGCAAACATTTGTAGCAGTTTCAGGGGAGTCAAACTCAATAAATCCAAACCCCATAGAAACATTTTTCCCATTTTTCAAATGCTTCTTCACCTATTTGTGAAAGCAAGAAAACCAATATATGAAAAGCAACAAAACAAAATTATGAAATACAGGTAAGTCATGGAGTTAGCAGTTAAACCAATACCTTGACACTCAAAATCCTTCCCTCTTTCATGTGTTCACTAAAATGTTTCCTCAGACTTTCATCTGTAGTCTTGAAATTTAGGTTCTTGACAAACAGGGACCGAGCCTAAAGCAAGATACATTAGTTAATAATTAATAATGAAGAACTAGTATGGATAAGTTAGAAGCAACTAATCTCAACAATTTAAAAAATATAGAATATTTCTCCATAGTGGCATCATGATGCAAAAATATATAAATGAGAAATTTCCTTTTTGGCAAGAACAGACTCAATAGCTTGAATTCCCACATCACTCCACTACCATTTTATAAAACATGACAACATTATTTTTTGAAATATTAAATGCTCAGTGACATATTGATTAGACAGTTCAGCTAAAGGACAATTTTAATTATATGATACAGTTACACACTGGGTAGAGACTTGACAAGTCAGCGACTATGTATTCAAGTAAAATCCTAGAGAACATATATAAGGCAAGCACATACCCAACCTTCCAGGGCGTATGTATCCTTCAAGATTTATAATAAAATAATAAATACAGAAAATGAAATTTGCAATTTGGTGTACTGTTTTATAAACTAGAGAGTATAGAATTGACCAAAATTAAGGGTCTTCAAGAAAAGTTACAAATGTTTAGGGGATACATACTCATGTAACAACAAATATAAAAGAAGGAAAGAAAAATCTTTATTTCTAAAATTTAGGGGGTAAAATATACATAATTCCAATGTCTGTCCTTTTTCAAATATTTAGTCTTGATTGTATGACCATCAGACTGAAGTATTTTGCTAGCATCAAATAATTTTCCGATGTCGAAGATTTTAACAGGTAGTAAAATGTTGAATGAGTGTCTCATTTTTATCTTTGTTTTGTTGTCACTTGCGTATAAAATGGCCCAAAGCATCCCTCTGCTTATGTTTACCCTCTGACCTTGTTTTTCCTTCTCTTATCCCCAAAAGACTAATGCATCAGATCAGACAAGACAATACCACACAAAATTAGAGAGAAAGAATATCAAAAGAAAAGGATTTAATAGGTCAAACCTGTACTCTGTCAGGATCAATATCCACATCTGTTATTCTTTCCACTTGTTGCTCCAATATCTGCCTCATGGCACCAGTTTCACCAATTACACCATTCATTTCATTATTTTTAGATGTTGAACTTTGGCTAAGAATATTGGAAGGAGCCCACTCCAAGTATAGTGGAGCATCCCTACATTGAATTGAATATGAAACAAGTTAATAACCTTCAATGAATCAAAAGACGGGAAAGGTTTTGGAACACCCATCGTTAGCATTGGTAGCAGATTTATTTATATAGGTGTTGGAACACCTATTGTTAGTATTTATGATCATGTTTTTTTTTTTTTTTTTTGGAAAAGGGAGGAGGGATTGCATAACCAAGATTATTCATCCATCCAAGAGAGGAAAAACAAACTCGTGGTTGTATGTAGCATCTGAGTTACTTGCCACTCACTCCCAACCAACAGATTTTAGTCCACAGCTACTACAGTAATATAGGTAAAAACCAAAAAGATAAAGCCTTAATTTTGGCTTATACTTCTACTATTGGACCCCGACAGTAACTAAGGTGTATATACCAAAAGTGTAAAAAGGGAGTGATGTAGGAAATCATAGCTAATAGAGAGAGGATGCAACATCATTTAATGAGCTGGCAACAGTGGTAGGAAGTAAGAGAATTCTGTCTTTTTTGTTTTGTGTGGGGGGGAGGGCTTATATGACACAATAGTGGGATGGTAAGAGGTAGGTAAAAGTAAGTTGGAGATTTTCAGAGACTGGACACTTTCAAATTTCCTAGACCACTTTCATTTTCTTTAGCATTCAGAACCTTTCATCACCTTGACACAGGCCCAGGATTTGCATTAATACAATATACAAATTCTGTTATTTCTCTGATACCTATCACTGCACTTCTTTTTTCCTATGCTCTATACCTCCCACACTCCTCCGTTTGCATGTAAGAGAGAAAGTGTTCTGACAAAACCATTGTCACATAAGGCTTTCCATTTTCCAAATAACACAAGAAGATGGAGCAGTAGAGCTGTAGCTTGTATGCTCAGACCTTCCTAAAACTTATTGCTAGCACAATAGCAATAAGCTTATTTTCTTCTTTTTTTATGAAATCAAGAGAGAAGGAAACAATAAATTCATTCATGGAAGACAGCCTAAAGGGTAGATTATCCATTGATAGAAGTTAAATAAAATTAAACTATTACTGAACACTACTAGGTGAAACTAATGACCAGAAGGAAAAGTAAATTATTACTTGTAACGCTTGTAAGCTAAACCTCTGAAAGCTGCTCGAGCTTCTGCTGGTTCAAGGAAAACAACCTGAAATATCATCTCCAAATAATTCAAAGCTTGACATAAATATCATTAAACCATGAGCATGCAAGTGTAACAGTGACAGCAATAACTTGTCCAATACCTCACTGCTGAAGACAAAGGTCACCAATTAACATAATAAGAAAAGTAAGCAACAAAATGCCAAGTAGTATATTCAAGTTCCCATATTACAGAAAAATTACTGTCATCTACAGCACATGGCCAAAAGTAGAACATGCAGGATCCAAAGGTCCATAAAACAAAAAATTATAAAACCTCATTTCCCCTTAGATAAAAGGGTAATAATAAAAATCTTGTATTTAAAATGTAAAAGTAAAAATTCCGTGTTTAGTCCCTCATAAATTTTTATCTATTTTTAGTTCCTCAAAAAATTTTCCATTCCATTTTTGGTACCTAATGTAGAAATTTTTAGGGACTAAAAATGAAACAAAAAAATATTTAGGAACTAAAAATGGAACAAAAAAATTTGAGACTAAACATGGAACGAAAATTTTTTTGAGGAACTAAAACCAGTCAAGAAATTTATGAAGAAATAAAATTGAATGTCTACAAAAGATAAGGACCAAAAAGTTAATAAACCAAAAAATAAGTAGAAAGGTATTCTACTGAACTGTAGAGAAGATAAGTAGGATTGGAAGAAAAAGATGACAAAGGTATATGACAAAGGGGAGAAAGAGAAGTTTGGCTACCAACAGAAAAGGAAAGAATGAGTCTAGGAAAGTTTCAAGAGTTTGAGGTAGATGGTTAGATGGTTGTGGTATTTATACATCCTATTAAAAAAACACACGGAATCTATCAAAATTCATCCTAAAAAATAATTCATCAAAATAGGTAAGATGTTGATTACCCTAAGACCTTTTAAAAGTTGTAAAGAATCTTAACTGAATGCCACTAGATTTTGTTGCCCTCTTAAAAAAAATCCTAATAGTCTTGATTGAATATCACGAGACTTATTTATATTATTTAAAAGTCTTGATTGAATACCAGAAGACTTTTTATCAAAAAACAAAGTCTTTTAAAGTCCTTTAAAATCTTACTTCAATACACTCCACTAAGACTGTTTCATATCCACATACTCTGATGGGAAAAATACTATTAAAACTAGAATAAATTAATGAAAAATGTATTAGAAATGAGGACAGAAACTAGGCTATATGATAGGATAGTAAACTAGCAAGTATCCAACAAAAAATGCAGCACATCAAAAAAATTGAGAAAGAATGAAAAAGTATACCAGCGCCAATGTCTTTGTTGGAGGGAGAATTATTTTATCCAAACTACCAAATTTCCCAAACATCTTTGCAAGTTCATTTTCTGTGCAACCATATGGCAAGTTCTTCACTAAAAGCACATGATTACTTCTTTTTAATCCGTCTGTTTTATTATTAGCAAATTCCTCCAAAGCCTCCACATTCACTCCAGCATTTTTAAATGCCTTTTTTGTCTCTGAAATCACTTGAGTCTCTCCCAGAGCAATGCGTACAGCTAGATCATCAGCTTCTCGGTCAAGAAAATCACTTTTATTAACACCATATTTCCGAGCAATGTTCTCCACAACCTATCAAAATCAAGACATGAATAAAAATATATACAAGGAAACACTCAACCAAAAAGAAAAACAGCATTTTTAAGAAAATTTTAGGAAGAAAAACCAACAACAGTAATGTTAATTCCATTGCAAGAAAACAAGATCTTCTTTGAATCCATCAAGGGCCAAAAACAAAAGATAATGATATGGGAATAAAGATTATTTTGCCAAGATAACATATGAATGCAAGAGAATGAGAAATGTCAGCATTGCAATTTCTCCAGCTACCCATGCCTCCAAAATAAGAAATGACACTTATATAACCCTAAATGATTTTTTTATTGAAATGGAACTTATTACAAAGAAAATTTACAACTTTAAGAAGGAAAAGTAATTTTTCAAAACAGAATCAGTTGGCAAAAAGTTATTTTAATTTACTGTGCCTAACTCAGCTATTCCACAAAAACTGAAATACTAGTGTCATGGTTTGCAATTTATTAAGTTTCAAGAAACATACTGTATCAGGGCGCATGAACAGACTATTCCATGCTCTAGTATCTCCACTAGCTTCATTTGCTTTCCTTTTTTCCTCTCTCTGCTGTTTGAGGGTTTTAGAGCTTTGGTCCTTCAAAACATTGTTCCTACAAGCAAATTGTAAACCATAAACTATTGTGATAATGCAGAAAGGATGACATCAGAATTTTAACACTGTTCATAGTGCAATATTTATGTTTTACTTACTCTTGATTATCTGAATGTCTTTGTAAGGCTGGCATTACATGCAATAATCTTCCTTGAAAGATTGAATTGTCTAACTCTTCTTGAGCCCTGATAACCAATTATCATACTGTCATGTAAATTATTAAATTATAAGCAACGAAACAATTTTACTAACACATTGTCAGCAGATGACAAGTACCAGCTTAAGTTTTGAAATAGTGTTAGTATTAGACAAGGTAAGAGATTTCTAAAGTCTATTGTTGAACCTACATTTGATTTATTGCAGAAAACCTCTTACTCAAATTCCAAGAGGTTCTGAGAATCTTTCAGATCTTCTCAACAACTAAACTGACCAAGCAGTATATATAATTTTGACTTCATAGTCTTGATGCAAAATCCAGATTTGGAGCATTATAGTATAAAACGAAAATACTATTTTTAGTTAAAAGAAGTAATGTTTAAAAGAAACAAGGGAAAACAAAAAAAAATTGGATTAGACGTTCTCCTTAGATACACAGAGAAACATAGAGAGGACACCCTTGGATTCACAATGGGGTGAACATTAAAAGGTCATAAAACAATCCTGTCCAAGCAGAGTTAAGAACTATGGATTGAGAAGAATACCCAAAGATAATAACATTTCATTCAGGTCAAATACAAGAAAAAAGAAGCATAGAGACACATCATAGTAAAGTCTTTCCCTCCTCACTTCTACCAAATCCACTAAAGTTAAACAGAAGAAATTGTTCCAAACTGAGAAGACAACCCTAAAATTAACCAAAACCATCAAAGAACCAACTCTAGAAGGAAGTGGCAATAGGGAAGTCTATGGAGTAAAATGGTCAAACGCCAAAGATCATTGTCAACCTGGAGATTCATTCTAAAATGAAATGGGTTAACTTGACACTTTAAAAGAATACCCTACAACATCAAATGACCAACCACAAACTAAGAGATTAAGACTTACAACAAAACAACAATTGATATAATATAAAAAATAAAATTAAAAAAGGCAAGACAACAATTTCTAGGCACCTAATTGTTACCTGGCTGCAATATCTGCTGCTGTATAAAGAATATATGCTATTCCTTTGGATCTTTTTGTATCTTTGTCAACAACTATATGAACCCGTGAGACACTACCAAAGTGACTGAAATGTTCCTCCAGTTCCTCCTCACTGTAACAAAACAACGGAATGATTCAAACCAACTAAAAATAAAAACAGCATTAAGTTCAAGGGAAAGCACCAATAGATACTTGTTTGCAGATAATTCAACTTGCTTAATTAATACATTCTTTGGGAAATAATATAATTGGAAAAGTTGCCAAAATAATATCACACATGCATCCATAAGAGAATTCAAGAAAATAGAGAAGATATATGTATATGTATATAAGTACATGGTTGTATATGGCAGATTACGAACAAACAACCGACAGGAATCAAAAACTCCTTTCTCGTCTTCTGATTTTGATAATTGCCCCCCTTGCTCAGTCACATTCACTTGAGTCTTTCCATGGGTAACATCCTCTCCGCTGGTATCTTCTTTGCCCTCTAAGTCCACCTCTCGAGCACCATTTCTTCGATCACAATTCTCTTCATCTTCCTCAGCATCTCTATGATCATCTCTATCATTGTCAACACATGAGGAATCATTGTCATCATCGCCACTACTTTCGGAATCAGACCACTCTTTCGTCACCCTACTCTTGAAATAATCCATATCAGAAATGACTTTAACATGTTCAGGCTCATGTGACTTGGGTTCAGAATTCTCCGGAAATCCATCTTCTAATGAGCCACTTTGATCAGTTGAAACTGATGCCCCTTTGTTATCCTTATTTGGCATTGCTTGTTTGTTGTCAACATCGGTCACAATAGACGTATCATTCGCCCACATTTTAGACTTAACCCGAGGCTGCATAACCTGAAGAAAATCCTGAAGCTGTGGGTCATCAACATCAACACCAACACCAACCTTCTGATGTTCTCCTTGTCCTTTAGTTCTAATAGGTTTGCTTACATCAAAGGCAACCACTTTATCGTCTTTCTTCTTTGAATGTCGACTCCATGGACGAGGAAGATTTTCATCCCCAAGTTTTCGAGCCACCTGCTTAGTCAATGCCAAACATTGTAAAACACATGTAATGGTTTTCAGTTTCAATAACACAGATTTGAATAAAAACACATAATAGATAAAATAGAAAACGAAAAAAAAAAAAAATGGCATATATAACAGACCTCACAAATAATTCTAGATGTGCGAAGGAAATTTTTATTGAAATATCGAATGGCTTCGTGAGCTTCATCTTCAGTACGGTATCCAATAAACGCAAATTGGCGACTCTTACCATCTCTGAATTAACAAGCAAGTCCAAACCAAATAGAACAGTTGTAATTTCAAAATTCAAATTCTAAAGGAAAATTCTGCTTTGAGGAAAGAAAGAGAAAGAGTGATACAGTACTTGGTACGCATAAGCTTGACGTCAGTGATTATTCCTCCTTTCCCAGAAAAGAATTCTCGCAGTTCATCCTCCGAGACATCTTTTGGGAGATTCTTCACGCATATCCTCGACCTGCACAATCACAATGGAGCATTGGTTCTCGTTCAGTGCGGGTTTTTCATTTATTATTGATGAATGAGTGGCACTTGAATACAGAAATCAAGTAGTGCAGAAATTTAGCCTAGTAAAAAAAAACACAAACAATTGGCAAGAATTTAAAACCCCCCTATGTAATGAACCGCTTTGTGTTATTTACCAAGGAAATAATAAGATATCAATCTATAAACTATGCTATGAAACTAAAACTACTATGCAATACTCACAGTGATATTTTTATTAGGTCAAAACGTAAGAAATTAATGGAAGAAACAATGGAGAATGTGCACTTACATGACACAATTGCACTTGGATACAGAAATCAAGCAACAATGGTTGCAACAATTCACAACACAAACTCTAGAATGTGTGTTTATGAGTGCAAGCGTGTGGTGGTGGTGTTGTGATAGTTGTTGGTTGGGTTTGTGGCTTTAACTGTTGTGGAGATTTTAGGGCTTAGTGGTGTCTGTTTGTGCTGTGCACTGGGTTTTGGGAGCGATATTATACGGAGCCGCCGGTGTAGAATGCCCATGATTTTCTTTTCTTTTCCTTTTTTTTTTTCTCCTCCCATGTATGTTGATTAAATTTTTTTTACTTTAATCACTATGATTAACCTTTGAAATTTTAATCACTATACATAAATATCTAAAATTTAATATGTAAGATGATTGACTAAAAGTAAAATATTGATTTGTTAAATTATTAAAAATTAATAAATACAAAAAGTTATTAAGTGGAGTAATTTTATTCAATATTATTCTTAAAATAACTTGCTATATATAATTATATAATTATTAAGTTTTTATTATTTTATTTTATTTTTTATTTGAACTCAGATTAGAATTAAGGACTGTTTGACACTAATGATCTTTTTTGTGTTGATCATTGAGATTTATTTTTAATTTAAGTTTGTATTTTTGTATTGCATTAATTTTGAAAAAAATTAATATCTTAGTATTTAGAATGTAGAGAATGATTATTTATTTTATATAATCAAAATTTATAATAAATCAAAACTTTTGAATATATATAACTTATATTTTATATTTATAATAAATAATTTATATTGTTATATAAATTTATTTTTAACTACT